>JAYXIM010003803.1:0-72531 GCA_037575425.1 Anastrepha fraterculus
ATTGGCATAGACAGCAGATATATTTAATTTTTCTTAAATATTAATGTTATCAGTACCCCATAATTGAAAAAATCGAAAAGTTTAGGTTAAGAACTTTTCGTTGCAAGGGACAGAGAAAATATGCCGAAATACGAAAATGGGGTGAAAATTAATTTGAGCTAGACAAAGAAATTTTTTTCTATTCATCCCAGGGTTTTTGGTTTGTTTAAGTTACCTCCTTAAGAGTAGCTCGCATTTAAAGGGAGCCGAAATCTTTTATCGATATTACTTACTATCGAAATATCGATACCAGTTTCTCTATGGTTATGTATAAATGCGACAAAATGTAGATGTGTATAGCGGTTTTATAGCATATTTGGCAAACAAGCGTGTTTACTCCAACAAAATATACAAGGAAAAACTAATTTAGTTTACTGCACCGCAAATTTATTTAAAAACTCAAAACTATGTGTATTCTCTTTTTCAATATACAAACATTCTGGAGGTGTCGTAACAAATATTTAGTACTTGATTTGCATTTTTGGAGCACCTCAATTTATACCTCTATTTATGGTGCGTTTGCTGGAGAAACGTCATAGTGGAAAAAATTGGCTTTAGTGCTTTTTAATTTATTATTCCTCTCTAAGTATAAAAAATACACATTTTCTTCTTATGGGATACTGTTAATATGTGTGTATGTTAGGCCGGGTCGATTTATGGCGAGGCAAAAAAATCGCCCATTGCTCTGTGAAAATCATATTCTAGGGATCAAAATAAGAAACTTTGCCGAAGGAACAATGCCTCTAAAACGAATTCTGATGTCTCCCAATTTGGGTCGAACTTTTTAGTTTCTTTTCTCATGTAAAGGTCAAAAATGGTGATATTTTGAAATGATTGTATGGGGAACCCCCAGGGGAGTTCCAAGGGGTGTGCCACTGGCATGGGTGCATCCAGCCGTCCAAAGTTAGTGGGGGTCGGTCATACATTTGGACTCGATTGGAGCACTTTAAATGGGTCAAAGTGGGATTTTTCGTTCGACCCAAATTGGGGGACATCAGAATTCGTTTTAGAGGTATGGTTCCTTCGGCAAAGTTTCTTATTTTGATCCCTAGAATACGATTTTCACAGAGCAATGAGCGATTTTTAAATCGACCCGCCCTAGTGTATGTATGTGTATGTAGATACCACTGGATAAAAAGCATAAAAGAAGAACTAGCCGGTGTACTAACCTAAACATTTATCTGTATTATATTAGACTATGATGCGGTTGCAGAAAATGTATGCAAGGTTTTGATAATTCTGACTGCGTGGTATCTTAGGACACATTTTTCACTGCAAGTAATTACTTCTACTATTGCATACTATTGCCCTTTGTAAAGATCCTATATTTATGTAGGTTCAAAATTGACGTCGTCACTTTGCTTACATAATTTTGCTCATCACCTTTTACGACATTCAAAAAATGCTCAAGTTTTTCCTTTTGAGTATTTATAATATTTAATAAATCTATTCATATTTCAATGCGTTGCCATGGCGTATAAGCTACTTTAATATGAATAGCATCCAGAGAGAAAACGAACTATCACTGTACAAATGCATATACTCGTATGTGTAACAGCTGTTAGTGTCATTTATGTTAACTACAAAGGGTCGGAAGGGGGAAAAAAATTCAGCTTACTTGGATTAAACTATTGTTGTCCTATTGGTTCTGACTGCGAATTGCAAATTTCGACTTAAGTTGTTCTGCCTCCGATTTAGCTGCAGCTGTGACCAACAAAAAGACTTGAGTAAGCAATTCTGATATTTGACTACATACATATAGTACATATGTACGAGTGTGTTTATACAATTGCCAATGCTGACATGTGGACAGGCTACGTGCTTTCTTGGGTATTTGCTGTATTCGAAAACTTTGTAAACTGTTGAATGCTTGTGAATGCCTAGCAGACATATTTGCTGGATAAATAAGACAATATTTAACATTTGCCCTAAGGTCATTGCGCACAGCCGGTTTCCGAGTAGGCCAATTTTAAGCAAAAGAGGTGGATAGTGGAAGCCAAAGTAGCAAATAGAAATGTATGTAGATACAATGAGAATGAAACTGAGTTTTTTTGGGACTATATAGTCTGTTGCAAAATTATAAGACCACCACATATTGGCAAGTATTGATTTTTATTTATTTATCTTTTAATTTCAGTGATTTTTTTATAAAAATTCATTCTATAACAAACACAATGCTGATAACAGTTTCAAATTTTGTACTAGATTTATAAAAATTTGACTAATTTCCAACAAATATAAAACTATGGCTATAAACTAAGCGGTTTTACAGTTTCTTAAAATTTTGATCAGAACATTTAGTTTTAAACATAATTTTCAGTAAACTTCTAGGTGTGCTATTTTATAGTGCAAAAAATGTTGGTCATCAAAAATGTTGTAAACAAATGCGTATATTTGTCCTGCAGAGAAAATCCGCAACATCATCAAGAAAAAATTATAAAAAATCCAGGAGGATTTGAGCCATTTCAAACTCACTTTATTATTATATATAGAATTTATGTAGGCAAAAATATTCTAAAAATTCTCAATAATAACTGCGAAAGTTCGGTGGAAATTGCGTGAATGTTTAAAAATTTTACCTATACATTAAATTTCAACCAGGGATTTGTCTGGTTTTTGTTAGAAATGAAATACATTTTTTTTGGAAAAAATAATTGAAATTAATTTAAAAAACATTAATAAAACTTCAAACAAAATTAGGTTACCTTATTATTATGCACTCATTTAATAAGTAAAAATAAAAAAATAAAATATTTAAAAAGATAGCTGAGTGACCTAACGTACGCCTTCTTTACTTCAAGCATAGCACGTTTACTTATATTTCTATACAATTTTTATTTACCTACTATGGCCCTGGCATGAAGAGTTCAAATATTGATGGTCAAAATTACGGCGTTTGTTTGTAGCATAGAAGCTGCTGTCGGTTTGCGGAAGTCGATGCGCTAAAAATTCATTGCGAGCCACCCATTAGCAGATGTTTCACTAAAAAATATACCAAAAATTCGAATTATCTACCAAATAGAAAAAAGATAAAAAGAAAAAAATCATAGCAAATGAAATTAGGAATTTGAGCTGGAATGTATATCTAAGTACTGACCAGTTAGAATGGCCAGTAAGAAGAAGTAGAAGACACATAAAAACCAATTCCTGAAGGCACAAATATATAGTTAAAGGCGAACTCAACGAAATAAAATAAAACAAAATGTTAAGAGTGGAAGTTTTTCAAATCAAAGGAAATTCGGTGCAAATTGAAAGCGACAATGTGTATATACATATGTTTGTGTGTATGTACATATGTAGTAAATGTATAGAGACCCATGCAGCAGGAAATAGCAGATGAACCCCACCAAACAAACGGAAGCAAAGCGAAAGTAACAACAAATACCCTCAAAACGAAACATCAGCCACCCATTTTCAAAACCAACTACAGGGTGATCATCTGATTGTGGTGATTAAGGGGGAAGCCTGGTTTATGAGGTCTAAAAATTGCATCTCTTTGCGATTTTTTTTTTAAGGAAACAATTAGTTTAGCACTGCAAAGTTTTTTCTATCTTTTAATGAACATTTAAAAAGTATAAAAAATTTTTGTACTAGGTTAAAATAAGTTGAAAAAAATGTTTAACATAGAAATTAGTAGAGCGTTGCAACGCTGCAGTTTCCAACTGGCGTACAAGATACAGCTCGTAATTATTATCTAAAGCAAAAAATTCAAATGGATTTCTAATTCTCATGATTTTTTATTCTAGATGAACTAAGAAAACTGAGAGAAATTCCAAAATTTCAACTTTTTGGAGGTTTTAAAGAAACAAATGCCTTTCTATAAAAAAAATTCACTTCAACTTGGTATAAAAATCTTGAACATTTTTTTTTATCTATTTTGTTAGTTCAAATAGAAGGGAACAAGCTATGATTCATTTCAAAAGGTTCATTAGTTTTTTTTTCATTCATGTACGCCAATTCAAAGAAATCATTAAAATGAAAAGTCGAGAAAAGAAGATAAAGTTTGTACTATAGCTGTCCGGTCACAGCGTAACTACCTAACGCTCGCCTACCTTTGGCTTTGTATCTACGGAAATATTGAGAATTAGGCTCTCTAACTTTGTGTCAATATTCTGAAATATATTAGGAATCGCTTAAAACGAAAAAAAAAAATTGATTTTTTTGACCTTATAAATCAGGCCCCCCCTTAAAGTCTTTTATATACAGAGCAAGTATGTGTGTTGTTTATATTGCATTGAAAGTTTAGTGAGTTGTTGGGAGTAAGTATCTGCAAAGGTTATCAAGTTTTTTCGCACTCGATAGCTGGTGCTGTGAAAAAAGTGCCGCTTGGAAAAACCGTACATACGGTCCGATTAGGCTCGTAGTCAGTACATATTTAACTACTCAAAGCAAATATTTCTGGAGAACAACAAGCACACCCGCTGGGAGGAGTTATGATCGGTGTATTTAAAAAAATTTCAAGCATACCACCTTGATCAAAAAGTTTCGCCAGATGTCTTCGAAACAACAGCCAGAGTTCAATTTATTTTTTTTTTTTTTTGTTAGCTTGCCACATCTGTGATTAACATTCCTACCAAAATTGTATCGCCATTGCCTGACATTTATTTATAACAGTCATCTTGAGTAAATCTATCATACCTCTGCACGTGTTTTCGATTTTTTACAGTTTTAAGAAACGAACGCTTCGGAAGAGATCGTGAGCCCATGGAGGATGATAAACGTAGTGGCAGGCCGTCGACATCGAGAGTTAGGAGAAGACTTGAAAGTTGGTCCAAAAGAACCTGAATTTCATGCAATAAAAAAGGGAATTTCCAAAGACTAAATCATTATTAGAGACTCCACGTGAGTTTTATAACTAAGGAAGCCCAGACATCAGGCGATTGAGTTGCGAGCTCCGAATGAACCAATACAAAAATAACGTCGTTTCCAGCCAGAAAAAGCTGTCAGAAAGCAATGCTCCCGGTTTTTATGAACTTCAACGGTACTGTACACCACGAAATTTTCCCTATAGGTCAGAGAGTTAATAACTATTATTCGTGAGTTATGAAACGTTTATCTGAAGGAATTTGAGTTTTTGATGAAGAACGAAACGAATACCATCCAATAGCCATGAAATTCACCTGATATGGCTCCCTGCCATATTTGTTTGTTCTGTTCGATCGAGTCAAAAAACCACTACAGAGATTGCGTTTTAATAGTGATCGCCGAATATACCGAAAATAGAGTTCCAGCTGAATCAAACGTTGGCATAAGTGCGTTTTGTTTGAGGGGATCACTTTGAAGGCGATAATATCACTTTTGAGGAATTAATTTGTATTTTAAATTTTCTCAATACATTTCAGAAACTTTTTGATCAGGGTGGTGTTCGGAATTTGCTGGTCAATTTCTAACTATAGCGCAAGGACTCATTGACAAGTTTGGATATTTTATTTGTTTCTCATTTAATTTTGATAACATATTTACGTATATGTAGACCATACCCACAAAACTCAAAAATAATCGAAGCCTCTTTGTTTAAATTTAACGAAATTCAACACATTTCCAGCAAAATTTTTGAGTAAGCAGTTTGATAGCCCGAATAGGCCCGAATATGTAGTATCGAATGATAGTCATACACAAATTCCTTTATCTATGAGCCTCCCTAAAAGTAAAACAAAACCAAGTTTTTAATTTTTGGCATTTTCTATCACAATTACCAGCGTTTTAAACAGGTTAACCGCCATTTCGGCGCGAATTTGTGTTTGAGCCCTTTTATGATGTTTGATTTCTTTTGCGTAAACTTTGCTATCAAAAACTCTCCGCAAAAAGAAATGCAATGGAACCAAATTCTAGGTATGGGCGACCAATCAATATCGTTTTCTTTGTAACCATACGTTCCGGGAATTTTCGGTGGCGCAAAACGTCCATTGCCGAGCTTTGCAGTCTTGCATGTCGCATCGTCAGTGGAAAAGAAAAATGTTCCCTACCTTTTCCAAGTATTTGCGATAGCACAAAGTGTGCAAAGTTTCTACAGTTCTGAACAAGAATGACCCAATGATTTTATGTGAACAAAAGCGTCGGCCCAGTTGGTCACTTTCGGGGTGTGTCGTTTACTATGCCGCACCCTGTAAAAAGGAAAATTGCAGAGCAACACTAAAAATACAAATGAAGCTAAAACAATTCCACAAATACGCGACCAACAAATGAAACGAAAGTTGCATACAAATGACGGCACAATTGGCGGATAGTTAGGCAGTTGTAGACAAGTATGGACGCACACGCGCGTTATGCTCACTAACGTGCCTGACCATAGACACAATGGCACACGTTGGTGCACTTCCGTGTAGGAATTTCAACTCCATTTAAATATAATTTACATTTAAATGCACTTTTTCTTAACTATTTGTCAATGATATTTTGATTACTTGACTTGCTTCTAACTGACTACTTTTTCATGACGATGTCGCCAAAGACGGAGCTGATTTGAATTGGAAAGGATCGGAAGACTTTAGATTAGATTAGATTAGGTTAGATTAGATTAGATTAGATTAAATTAGATTAGATTAGATTAGATTAGATTAGATTGGATTAGATTAGATTAGATTAGACTCGATTCGATTCGATTAGATTAGATTAGATTAGATTAGATTAGATTAGATTAGATTAGATTAGATTAGATTAGATTAGATTAGATTAGATTAGATTAGATTAGATTAGATTAGATCGGATTAGATTAGATTAGATTAGATTAGATTAGATCGGACTAGATTAGATTAGATCGGACTAGATTAGATTATATTAGATCAGATTGGTCTTCATGGAGCATAGCAGCCTCATTGTCACTCCGATCAAAACTAATCTATTGCGAAAAATCTCTTCTAAAAGGTCTTCTCTCTTCTCTGATTTTTTTAGAGGTTAGGTTTTCAAGTTGGCACTACTTTTTTCGTAGATGGTCTTGTTGACAGCTGTCACTTGATTTATGCTCAGTTTGGTTTGCCATTTCATAATGAATAGACTTACACCTGAACAACGTTTGCAAATCGTGCAAATTTGGGCCCAAAACGAGATGGCCACCGATCCCGATTTTCACAAGAAAATTTTGTTCAGCGATGAAGCTCACTTTTGGTTGAATGGGTATGTCAATAAGCCAAATTGTCGCATTTGGAGTGAACATAATCCACAAGCCATTGCTGAGACGCCGTTACATCCTCAAAAAGTCACTGTTTGGTGTGCTCTATGGGCAGAGGGAATCATTGGTCCATATTTCTTTAAAAATGAAGCCGGCCATAATGTTACAGTCAATGGAGAGCGCTATAGAGCCATGATTAATGACTTTTTCGTGCCTGAATTGGACGATGTTGATGTGGACGACCTTTGGTTCCAACAAGACGGCGCTACATGCCATACAGCCAACGCAGCAATCGATTTATTGAAGGAAACTTTTGGTGAGCGCATTATCTCGCGCCGTGGACCTGTGGCGTGGCCTCCAATATTGTGGACTATTTCTTGTGGGGCTATGTGAAGTCGCTTGTCTACGCAGATAAGCCCGAGACGAATGACGTCTTGGAAGAGAATATTCGGCGCGTTATTGCTGACATACGGCCCCAATTGCTGCAAAAAGTGGTCGAAAATTGGGCCTCTCGGCTGGAATTTATTCGAGCCAGCCGCGGCGGCCACTTGCCCGAAATCATTTTTAAAACATAATGGCAAACCCTTATCTTTATAATAAAGCTAAATTCTTGGCCATAACATTAAATTATATACGTTTTATTTCATCTTGAAAACCTAATCTCTAAAAAACACCCTATATCTCAAAATATGGTTGGTGAGATTTTGTGCTTCCAGGGACGGTCGCTCTAAGGAGCGAAGGGCGCGCCTGGTAAAGACTTCATTTATGTATCTCGCAGCTTGTGCTAAACAAAATATGCGACGCTCAAATTGGGCAAGTGGTTTATTTTACAACAGTGAGAAAGACAGTGACTACACTAAAGATAATGCTGGGTAAGTTTAAAGAGGTGAATCTCCTTGCTGAAATTTCCGGTTTGAAAGATCTGACTTGTTTGGCAATGCCCTTATGCTTACTGTAGTTTTGAATCACTCATTCATCCAGTTTCATGCCAGTCCAAGAAGGGATCCTCTTTAGTGAGGTCCTTTTACCGCTCAGTGTGTTATACACTGTGCGCAGGTACCAATACGAGTTAGGTGTGTCCTGTTCATTAATTATTAATATTTGAAGTATTTCGACTTCAGCTTTAAGCTGAAGGATTTTTGATAAGGACCATTTATTATAAAAGTAAATAAAAGTAATAGTTTTTAGTAAGTGATGGTAAAAAATATCAATATTTCCCCCCCTTTTAAACCTGAAGTTGGCTTAAAATCCTTGAAACGTATTGTTCGTAAATTTATGAATTCGATGCATCAAAATTGATCATATAAGCAGATTGCTTTAGTGTTAAAAAAATATTTTGATATCTTCTTTTTTTTTAATTTGACCTCCTACTAACCATGCTTAAACTATCCTAAACAACAAAAACACGAATATGTTTCCCCTCTTGGCTCTTCTACAAATCCATGATTGCATCTTGATGACAGTAATATCCAATTAGTGCGCAGCTAAGCACAGCTTCCCATTAAACATTCAACAAGAGCTTTCAACGACTTTTTGAATCTTTATTAAAAACGGTGAAAAAAAACAAAAACTTCGTTGTGACAAGCAGCAGAGCAAAAAATTCGCCGCAAAGAACGGAGAATTTAATTGTCATAAAGAGTTAAGATGTTGAAGGCAAACTTTGCTTGACGTCGAGCAAGTAACTTTAATTAATAAAACAAAGGAATTGAGAAAAAATTAAAAATAACAGAAACTTTGGGTTCACTCAAAATAAGTAAAGGACAAAAAAAAATGTTTTAAACTGTTATGAAAATTAAAAGAAAAAAACTGTATGGCCAACCAGGTTGCATTACACTTGAGTGGTGTCAACTTAAGCACCAGAAAAGAATGAACAATGTGAAAGCATATATATATGTATATATATGTAGACGTGTGTGTGTGTGAATATATGCTACTTTAATAACGTTCAGTGTTTTCTACCTGCCTACAAAATGAAGTGGAACAAATTATTTAGTAATGTCGGAAGAGGTGTACATTTATTCGCATAGAACAGCAAATGGCTGGGAGTCTGTCAAATACAGTGTAACAGCAACCAAGACAGGGCGCTAGGTACCCAATATACTTACATACATGCACAGATATAAGCTGATGGAAACTCGAAATTTACAATTACAGGAAACCATGTTATGAGCTATAGATGGCGAATGGCCTAACAGATGAGAAGAAAAAAACAGAAAAACACGTTCATCTCCTAGCAAACCTAGCAGCACGCTTTACTGGCTAAAATGATAAGCGTCCAGAACAAGCCACAGCATTTACGGTTAAGTTGCGTTCTCGACCGTCATTGGTCCTTTGACAATGCTTGGCTGTTCAGTACTTTGCAGGGTTGCTGTTTGGTTGCTTGGCACGGGTAGGCAGGTTGGATGGTTAACTGACCGGTTGACTGACTTCTTAAAGAGTGCTGTCACTTCGATGTAACTTAAACTGTAGGAAATCGGCAGCAGCAGCAGCAACAATAATGACAAAAGGGGGAAAAGCAATTTTTACTTAAATGCTTTTATAGCGCTTCTCTCTTATTTTTCTTTCTACTTTCATTTATAAACCTTCATCTAAAGAATAAAATGTAAAAAACAAAAGAAACTCTATACTCGACTAGTTTATGAAAGAGATCTTTGAGGAGAACTTAACGTAGAGTGTCAACACATTTTGTGCTGTCAATTACTTTTATTTAGAAAAAAAAAACAAAGAAAATATGAAGTGAAAATTTAAGTAAAGAAAAGCGAGATACTATTGTGGTCACATACTATTGTGGTCTCTATATCTGTTTGGAATATTCGCTAAATTTTTCGTGCATCATTTTGTTTCTTTAATTTTATATAAAAATATATTTTCTAATATTTAAACCTTTCAGAAGGTGCGGTAAAACATGGAGACTTTTCAAATTAAATAAATATTTGACATTTAAATTTAAAAAAATAAATGAAATTAGGACTTATAAAAGTTTTGGTTTAAATAAAAAAAATCAGAATGGTGATATTCTAGAGCAGCGGCAAAAAGGTAGGAGGGGGAGGGAGTAGAAAGAGGTTACTACACAAAGAGATTTGGACCTGCCATTTGGAAGAATCGGATCGCTCTAACAAAGAACAAATCAAAATTTCCAACTTTTAACCAGAATCTTTAGAAAACTTCTAGGCATGCAATTTTATTGCTCATTGAATTTCAGTCTGACAAAGTGAAGGCTTGAAGTGACCCAAAAATTGCTTTGGTTTCAGACATTTTTTCCACAGATGGTATTTTCTTACTTCTTCTACAAAACGAAAAATGTTAACCATGCGTTATATGGAGAAAATGCCGGCCAACAGCAAAAAAACTTGTCAAAAATCAAGGCTTAACAATTCACTACAAACTTGCACTATACTATAAAAAAGAAAAAGTACATATAAAACAAATCTGAACTTTTTCTAAAAATTCAAGCTGAAAAGTTTAAGGCTTTCATGGAAATTTATTGAATTTTTCGTTAAGTTCTAAACTTTGATTTATATAATTTTTGTAGCGGAATAAAATATATATTTTCATAAAAACTATATTGAAATTAAATAAAATACGAGTAAATTGTCAAACGATTTTGAATAAATTCCTGCGCTATAATTATATTTATAATTCTTTTATGGAATTATCGTAAGCCTTGAATATTCAATATAAAGAAATGCTGATACTTAAGTATAATTTTTCAAAAGAAGAATAAGCAAAGCCTCTCTTGATCGAAAAATAACAAAATAAATGTGTATGAACGAAATGTATGTATGTATAGGACAGTTAAAAGTAACCAGAACAAAAGTAGCTATTTATAATTTTCATTCCACCTTTAAAACGTTACATATAGAATTTGTTCATTAAAACTTTTATTTAGTGCCTTTTTAGAGCGTTTACAAGAAAGATACATCGCGAGAGTTTTTTAAAAAATATTTCTATTACTTTTCTTTTTTTGCAAAAATCTGTGTTTTATGTTTGGTATAAAATATATTTCTTAACAAAATTTTTTATTTATTTTTTTGCTATACATATATACTCAAAAACGCGTTACCTCTACATAGATTTTCACTCATAATTTTTTTTCCTTGATATTTTGTGATAAAATGTGTTTCCTAAAAACTTTTTATGGCAAATGGAAATCTTTTTTATATTTTTTGATGACAATTTTGCCCACATACTCACGAACGCTGTATTTCTACACAAATTTTCGCTCAATATTTTTTATAATTTTTTTTTTTTCGTTTCTTTTTTATACTTTTGTGATAAAACAAGAATGATAGAAACAAGATTGCGCCCATCCGAGAGTGCGTGACGTCACGTTTGCCGAGTTGTGCAGTGTTGCCAACCATTTGCTCTTCGCAATAAATTTAGTGTTTTTTTATAACCAAAATGCGAAAATTTTTAAGTTTGGTATTTGTCTCTTTTTTTTAATTCAAAGCAACCGAAACTTAAAAAAAAACCTGTATTATTAAACAAACGAAGGTTAAAAAAGATCACTCTGAGACGAGGTTATGCCTTTTTTAGGTTATGCCAGAATATTAAATCTTCTTCTCTCAACTCTTCTTAAGATTGAAAACTTTTTTACACATTTTAAAAAGCGTTTGAATTTACTGAATGCAAATTAAAACCAACGAGCATCAATCCTTGGTCGGACATAGGGCATTAACAGGTGTATTCGTAGTACAAATAAACAAAACAAAAATACCATAAGATACTAAAAAAGCCATAATGACATTTTTACAAAAAGAGTACCTTATCTATTTACATAACCTCAAATACCTTAACAAAAAAGTTTCTCTTAAACATGTCACGCATACAAAGTTCTTTAAGTAGTTCAATAAAAATTTGGTATTTTATTTTCTTTAAATGGGCATTTTAGTGCGTTTTTATATCCAAAGCTAGGCAACACTGCAGTAGCGAGGGAGAAATTTGACTGCTGAAAGCAGAAGAACACCAAAAACAACTGCAATCGCGGGCAATGCTACCAGATGTTAAAAAAATGTAACGCTAAATAAAAATGGGTCAATTATTGAACTAATTTTTTAAAAATGTATATTTTACAAAATTATAAATATTGCTTTTAATTAGAACAGGCTAGAAACATGTAATGAAGAAAGAACTAAAACTCCGAGACTAAATAACAAACAAAAAAGCTAAATCAAGTTATGAAAATGGTAATCTGGCCAT
Organism: Anastrepha fraterculus; assembly: GCA_037575425.1. NCBI lineage: Eukaryota > Metazoa > Arthropoda > Insecta > Diptera > Tephritidae > Anastrepha > Anastrepha fraterculus. The sequence goes on from JAYXIM010003803.1 coordinate 12,347, forward strand.
AATGGTGCTAAAACGACGTAACTCATTGTCAAATTCGCTGAGGGCAAAATAAAGGTACCACAATAGGTGCCATCTCATTATTATTATCATCATGGTGATAAAATATACTTCTTAAAAAAAATTATTGTTTTTATACTTTTATGCTCACAAACGCTTTACTTACATAGGCTTTTGCTCATAAATGTTTTTTTTTTTAATTTTTCGGGATAAAAGATACTTCCTAAAAAACTTTTATGGAAAATGGAAATCTTTTTACAATTTAGCCCATATACTCACGAACGCTGTATTTGTACACAGATTTTCGCTCAAAAAAGTTTATAATTTTTTTGTATTTTTTAGGACCTACTTCCTGAGGTACTTCCTAAACAATTTAATGGGAATATTTTTTTTCCTTTTTTGTTGAAATTTTTTGGAAAATTTCATAGTAAGATTGCCATAATTTTTCGAGTTATATTCAAATGCGTTCAGTAATTCAGTGCAAAATACAGCTCAAAAATATAAAAACCTATAAAAACATAAAAAGAGGCGAAGCTATTTCACATTCACTTTCACTAGGTACGAAAATTTTCAAAATTGCCTAAATCTCAAATAATTAATTTTTGCCAAAAATTTCTTCAGTTTACTTCTTATTACACTCCAGCCTACAAATAAACCTGTTTCGGAAAAATCGACGACAATATCCAAAATTCTCCAATCACTTGACAGAGAATCGCTCAGTATGTTTGTGGGGCTCTACCTATTTCAAAGTATTTCGCATTGTAATCGAACGTAGTAGCGCACTGCTCCTTACATAGTAGCAACTTGCATCTTTGAAAACTTGCATCCGGAATCCGGTAAATCATAAATTTATTTAATATGTGTAATAAAATTGTTTCAAAGTTGTATCGCATTTACATTAAATTTGCAAAAAATGTTCGACACTTGCCAATAGCTTCAGATACATCCAGATACTTTATGTAATTTCCGCAGAAAATAAGCGAAAGCAAATGCACACACCCACACACAGAGGTACAGCAACAACAAAAGTTTTATATAGATACGAATTTTTTATGTTGGCAGTAAAAATTTAAAAGTGCAACAATATTGCAACTTCTTAACCCTGCAAAAGGCAAGTGCGTGTTTCATTGGAGGGAAATTTGTGAAAGTAATGCTGGAAAGGGTCAAGCAGTTCGTCATGCAATAAGTAACCATTGAACTGCAGCTGTCGTCTGTATTTATTCTATGTGCATACCTATGTATCCAGCTTGTCCATTTTGTAAGGGTAATCATTTAAAATATATGCAATTTTGTTGCCAAAAGTTTACAAGCTGTGCTTCGTTTTGCATCATCAGCTACAGATCGTTAAAGTGTAAGTAAATTGAAAAATTGCCAACCGGCAGTAAAAAATAAAATTTGTAGAGTAAAGAAGAGTTGAAAAGTCATTACTTGATCGCTTGCTTTGAACTTTTAACACCCTTTTGGTTCTCTTAGTAATACCCTTTCACTCTTTCTACGCAAAGCAGCAGTCATTAAATCCTTGCAACTCTCTACTTTGTACTTGCTTTTGTATGTATGTATGTTTGTATGTATGTATATGTATATATTCTTCTATACATATAGTATATAAATCTGCAATTGTATAGCCGCTACCACCCGCAGAGTGGTGGAGTATTTCATGAAAATTCATTTTCATCGCAATCTTTAATGGTTGTACGCGAATTTATTTTTAATTTGACAGTTGTTGAGCTTGGTGTGTCTTATATAATTTTATTGTCTGTTACTGAGTTTTGCTGAGAGCATATTTTACTATAGCCATAAAGTGGGAAACGAGTTTTAAAACTTCTGTGATATCTCACTTACCAAACTTCATTTATCTGTATAGTGACGAGCTGTATGATGTTCGAATGCTTGAAGATTTTACGGCTGAAGCAAAAATTGCTAGGCAATTAAGTAAACACTTCGCTAAGTGCCAGAATTGTGCGGTGGTCGACTAATTTTCCAAATTGTTTTTTGAATAATTATTATTCTGCATTATTTGCGTCAATATATTTTTCAAAAGGGGAATTGTGCATGCTTTCAAAGACCTGCTATGAGAAGTTCCTCAAATCATGGAAGAGAAATCTACGTGCTGGACTAATTTTTTAAGTCGTATAAAAAAATAGATGTTCTTTTGGAAGTTTTCTTAATGTGTCAGGTTTTGTCGGACAATTATTATTATTTTTTTTTTTCATATACGGAGGGCAAAGTTCGGAAAATTGAATTCAAAATAGATAAATTTTTTTTTTTTACTTTTTTATTTTAATCTTCATTGTTTTATTTTATTATCTTCTCGCCATAATCACCTTTAATTTCACAATGGCGTTGTAGAATTTCTTCAATGTCAGAATACCCAACGAAGTTACGTGTCATTTCAGCACTGTGAGTTGGCGCAATGGCGTTGTGTAAGAAATAGTTCCTCGGTGCAGTTCTTCGTTTTTTTTCTATTTGCAAGAAAATTGTTGAACACTTTTGGTAAGCAGTTTTCAGTAAACCATTTGATAATTATTTTCTGAGAAGCATCTAATGAAAAACGAGCAACAGTTTTTGCTCTGGTGAAGTAAATCGAAAGACTTTTGGCTCCATACCATGGGCTGCTTTTTGGTTTCCATGTCATAATTAAAACACTAAGTTTCGTCACTTGTTGCGATCATATTAAAATTGCTAGGCTCTACGTTTTCGAATGTTCACTACATATAATTTTCCGTAATCATTTTTGGGTCTCCGTAAACTTTTCGCTCCACCAGGGCCACATTTATCTCGTCGGTCGACGATCGTGGTCGTCTTTCTCGTTCCTCACAGAAAAATGCCCGGTCTGAAATCTCTGATACCCTTCACAAAGAGATGGAGTGTTCATTTTAGATGCAATTTGGAAATCATTGAAAATTTCCACAGGGACGCTGACGTCAAAAGCTGTAAAGTATTGGGTAAAGAATTTCCTATTGCATTATTTTTATTGGCATGGCATCAATTATTATACAGTTTCTCATTTTCATTTTGGCCTACTTTTTTGAAATTTTAAATGAAACATCGTAAAAAAATAAAAATAAAACATACCATCAACTAATCAAACTTCTGTTATTCCCCCGTAGCAGATACAGACGTTTACTTATCTTTTACTGTTAAAAGCTGTTCCTCATACTTCTTCCATTTTGTTGAAAATTGCATCAATTACATCATTATTTGATATAATGCAAAGTATAAGACAGTATTTTGTACCTTCATCAGTGAGATATTGTCAACTGTTAATAATTCGTTTCACACATCAGAGTAAAGACATGAAAGAAATATGTATAAGTAGAGGAACAGACAGAAGTCTTCACCTTTAAGAAGTTTAGACATCTCTCTAAAGAGAGGTGAGCCTGTCATTGGTACCGAAATAATTGATGGAAAAATGTATAATGAAATTAGTTTTTATTGATTTCGAAGACAAAATTGTTCAAAAATGATTACAATTTTAAAATATATTCACTTTCGCTCGATTTGATTACCTTTTGCCTTGACTATAGCCTTCGAACGGTAAAAAAATGAGTTGCATGCTGCGCGAACGTGATCTTGAGGTATTTTGGCCCATTCTCGTATAATCGCTTTTTTCAGCGCATCTATACTGGCATATTTTTTAGACCTCACCTTGCTCTCCAAAATGGACCAGATCGAATAGTCCATCGGATTTGGGTCAGTATGTCAATCCAAAAAGTGATTAAAAATCGATATTGAAAAATATAAAGATTATGTCAGAGCCAGGGCTTAAATATATATCAATTCTTATGACTGGCATCCAGTGTTTCAAAAACTATTTATACATAAACTTTTAATTCATAGCGGAACAGTGATAACAAAAGCTATACCTAGGTATTACCAGTCGGCTAGTTGTGTGCATTAAAAGGTACATTTTCCGAGAAAATTTTCAATTGAGCTGTACCACCGATATGTTTTGTGTAAATTATTGTTAAGTTCAGATTAATTTTTGAGCTCCAGTAGACACAGGCCACAAAGGCTAAGCCAATTTCTTTTAATAGAATCATATGAACTTCTCATTTTCGAAGAACTTTACAAATCTGTAGATACCATTGAAGTGACAATGCCGAAGAAGACTCGGATCGTAATGATCGAACTGATGAAACTGTGAAAGTGATTAATTAACTATAAAGAAGTAAATTTGCAAAAGCAATGGTTTTTGACTAAATGATTTTACATTTTTGAGAATAAAATGTAGTTTTTATTTAATTAAAGTCATTTTATAATTTCTTAAGTAAATACCCCTCTATGCGCCGTAGCCGAGTGATTTATGGTTGATTATTATTCGGTTGAGCTCTAGTCCGAAACTCACTTTGGGCAGGAAACACTAAATGATAGAATATTTTTCTAATAGCGGACGCTTCTCGGCGGGCAATGGCAAAGCTCCGAGTGCATTTCTATTATGCAAAAATTTCTCATATAATTAAGAGATAAAAATTAACCTTAAAGAATATCACAAAATAATGTAAAAGTTATAAAATACTTTAAATTCATAATTTTATGTATTGAAAAAATTATGTCAAGCACAAGGTGGGCGAAATTAATCTCCTTATCTAATAAGTTAATTTTTTACAAATGGCGCCATACGTTAATCATATTCGACGTTTGTGAAGTAAACGACTGCAGTATACGTGGAGACAAGAAATGGAGCGCGCAAAGGTCAAATTAAAGATTTCCGTCATTTTTTTATTTAATAAAAACGTTATTAAAACAAAGATTTAGATGATTAAATTTGCCCACCTTGCATCATACTTTTGATAAAAAAATTGTTTCACCTCATTTTACAAAAATATTGTGTCTGCCGTCTCTCTGCCGGGCTGCTGCTTTTCCATGCTAATCTCTAAAATGAGTGAAAACATTTTAATGCAAATTTCACTGACAGGTGAACAGATCTGTGCTAAGCCATAATAAGCACAGACTTAGCACGCTAACTTCCGTTCTTTGGGCAGACATGTTCAGAGGATAGGCGCGCAGAAACATGACGTTTTTCAGAAGCCGCTTAGATGAGGAAGAGGTAAAGATGATTCTGCACCTTCTGTGCCACTAGCCTGCTGTACCCAATACATTTGGGCATTAATTTACAGCGCATATATTCCACATTTTATTCACATTTGGCTACGAACACAATTTTTTCGCGTTGGATAAGGCATAATTTGATAATCGCTCAAAACAAAAAAAAAGAGAATTAGGTCGATTGCTTCAAAAATTACCTGTCGATTGATAACATTACGGATGCAGAAGAAATTTTAAATTTTCCAACACTAAATATAGAATTAGTTGAACTTATGTTGTTGGTGTCCCCTTAATTCCTCTCCGCAACACAAAACATAATCTTGCTAATGTAATCGACCAGACATCAGGCGGAGATTCAGTGATAAGTCGAAGTCGGAGTATGTTTTGTTACCAAAACTTCCTATGATTCTCACAAACTTGACATTTGTGTTCAAGCCTTTGCAGTTTCTTTTCCCGCTCTAAAAACAGATAACGTAACTCGCGCCTTGAGTGGCGAAGTGTTTCCCAATTGGCGAAAACCCACTTGCGACTGTTCGCTAGTTGCGGGTTTTCCTGCAGAGTCAGTGCGCGTACGTATGTATATGTATTTATATCTATGTGCGCAGGTATATAAATATTGTAATATACAAATGAATCGTGCTCATTTGAGCTTGAAGAGGTCTACTATTAGTAGTAGACTGTCGACGAATTGTTCAAGTGGCTCAGGCTTAAATACTCTTATTTATTTATAGGCTCTATATGCTCTTATTCACACTTCTGAATGTATTTATATTATATGTGTATTTACATATGCACGCGAACGAAGTGTGAGCTGTTCGAGTGGATAAAATGCACTTATTTAAGCATCCACTTAGTTAAACAAAGCCCTTTAAATGAACATATGCCAGAAAGGATTAATTAAGCACAGACACATAACCATTAATTAATACATACTCGTATATCTATGTATGTATGCATGCATGTAGATTCATTTGAATCCGACGAAATGGTTTGTTAGTTTATTTAATTTTTATTCTCGACTGCCAGGTAAATGGGGAAAACTTTAATTCATATTCACAATTAGTTATGCAAATTCGTGCTTCTATTGTTTTTTCTTACGTTGCTTCATTCAATGGCCTGCTCTGATTGGCCTTAAAGCTTCTTAAAGCAGCTGATACTGTAGACTGAATATGTTTATACGAGGTGTAGCTACCAAATAACTAGACATTTGTAAATGTTATTAACTGAGGGAATTTATTTGCGATTCATTCAGCTCACTGCCACTTGAAATGGAAAATCTGAACCCACGAAAATTAAAATTAGTTGTTTTTAGTTTCGTCAAGTGGTACGAGAATGGATTTGCTGCGCTAGTGCGCTTCTAAGTAGTTTGCTCCCTTTCGCATAAGTAAACCACACTAATATTTCTGAAATGAATGGTATTTTTATATAATACATTACATTAGTATTCCCAATTAAATTATTTTTGGCAATAATAATTCCAAGAAATTCATTTTATTATTTTATTTATTTATTATTTTGTAAAAGGGGCCCGAAACTCTTCAGAAAAAGCACCCATGTTAGCTCAACATTTTAAATATTTAAATTTTAATATATTTAAAAACAACAATAACGACAAAAATCTCACTGATACAGCAGACGAGGTTCAGAGCCATATTAAAAAAATCGCACTTACAGAGATAAAATAAATAATAAAAACTCTAAAGAACAATAAATCGCCTCCATACAATAAAATTTCTGAAGCAATTAGGGGGCGTCCATAAATTACGTGAGGTGTTTTTTTCAATTTTCTGAACCTCCCTCCCCCCTGGTGAGATGTCGTGAGATTTTATTCAACCCCCTCCCCAATCCCCCAATCTCACGTGAGATTTTTCAAAATGTGGGTTTCTTATGTAAACGCGTTGGATTGTTATTGTAAAAAGAAAAAAATTTGCTTCGTGCTTTTATTTACGACTAGTTAAGACTAGTAATCAATATTGCTGAGAGTTATAAGTGTAATAAAAATTTAACAATAGAAGACTTAAATCGTAACTACTGCGATTAAAAAAAGAATATCTACTCTAATTCAGTCCATGGAGAATCATGCGCGGTTTCAAGAGAGACTATTGGGACCAACATGTCCATATGATGTTCAGTAAAATCATGTGCTCCTTCAACTTCGTTCTAATCTAGCCACTCTAAGCCGTTGACGCTTGCGCACAGTAACTCATTAGCTCGTCTTGCGACAATCCGTGAGGGTCGCACTTTGCGGAACATACGCGCTTGCTTAGCTGGTGCAATGTGAGCTGCTCTCCTGTGCTCTACAGCTCTTGTGATAGATGCGAAGTAAATACCGCATGTACTGCAGCATATTTTCTCTAAATCATCACGTATACTTGGGCAATAGAGATCAATAGGCGTGCTGATAAAGGCATTCAGCGGTTAAATCGGTACGCGTATTAGAAATGGAGCAAATGATTTTCCGTCATGTTCTTTTAAGTCCGGAATTGTCAAACGTCAACCTGAGTGATAGGGCGTTCGGCTCATAGTGGCGCGAAAACAACCGACGGGCTACACTGTACCGCAAATTCAGATTAAATTGAGCTATTTGGTATAAAACAAATATGGTGGTTTGACAGTAGTAATGTATAACGTCGAAGTATGAATGAAATTATTTTCTTTCGAACGAATTAGTAAATGATCTTAATCATACTACCGTTACGCTTGAGATTAAATCTTAAGCATGTACAACTTTTTTGTTTCAATCAGAAAAAAAATTGCGTGATATTTGCCGAGACCCCCCTCTCTCCAACGTAAGATTAGATGAGATTTGACTCGACTCCCTCCCCCCCTTAAACATCTCACGTAATTTATGGCCGCCTCCTTATGAAGCATACGCCTGACAGGGCAATAATCCGTCAAGGCAAACATCCAAGAAATGTTTCCAACAATGCTATAAGCCTTAAACATTTCCCTAGGATCTGAAAAGTAGGTGAAATTATATTATAGTAATCCCAAAAACAAACAAAAACTAACTACATAATATCGACCAATCAGCTTGCTACCGACAATCTCAAAAATGTGCGAAAAACTACTATTTGTCCGGCCTCGGTAGTCTAGGTTGCGATCCCAGAGGTTGTGGGTTCGAATCCCACGTAAAATACGGTTATCACACTTTTCAAAATTTATTTACTAACAGGGATAGTAAATACAAAAATACAAAAAAAAAAAACATTTAATTCCTCAAACCCAAAAGCTTATCCTCTCCATCCTTACTCCCGCACAATAGTCAGCGCATTATTTGCATTGTGGCTGCTAAAACAAGCAAAAACAAACAGTTAAACATAGCATCCGTGGTGCCAGCAAGTGGAAGCGGGAAATCACGGTAATCGCGCAGACACACCAATTTAGCGGAGTCCTCAGCCATCTGTGTGATCCTTCTGGTAGAAAAATGTGACGCATAGATGGCGCTCCAAGCAGTAAGAAGGCGTTATTCCTAAGCAACGACAGGTGGGCATTTACCTATTTTTACCACTTAGGACTGGTAGCGGCAGGCTAATCACCTACCCTGTCACAAATCAAAATAGATTAACGAAACCAACTCAAGACAAGTTTTGTCGAGGCCCTATGCTCCCGAGCGGAATGAACAAGGAAAAAAAACTATTTGATTGCGTAAACCCAATTATAATGAGCATGAAGCTGATACCCCAACACCACTTTGGATTTAGACGAAATCATTCAACAATCCAGCAGGTTCATAGAGTGGTTCATAAAATTTATGATGCCTGATGTCAATATACCTCGACGTAGCTAAAACGTTTGACAAAGTATGGCACTGGGTTGCTCCATAATTTAAAACTATAGCTACTTAATGACTTTTACCTGATGCTTAAGAGTTATGGAAATTTTATGCTCAATACTATCACGCACGTTGAGACATTCAACCTATGAACGCGGACATTTGCGGATGACACCGTCTAAAGGTACAAAACTCGCAAAAAATCCACAAAGCGAGTTAAATGTGACATTAAACTGGTTCAAAAAGTGGAACACCGAAATTAACACAAGTAAAGTAATACAAGTAAACTACACAAACCGAAGCATAACCCCCGAACCAATTACGGTTGGCAATTCCGACGTGCATATTGACACCAAAGCAAAATATCTGGGCATTACCACTGACTCAAAATTAAGAGGGTTGGTCCAGAAGCGTCAAAAATGCGGTAAAAGAAAAACTGTTTTTAGAAGGGATAACAATAGAAATAAATATAAAAAAATGTACATACTGTTTATTAGTACTTAAGCTATATAAAAAATGTACTTTAATTTTTCTTTAATAAAATTAGTATATAAAAAATCACATGACCCAAAGCACAATGAAGAGAAAATTGCTTAACGGTCGGCATCATTTCTCCTTGAAATATTGAAGGACCTGTAAAAATTAAAAAAGTTCTTGCAAAATAAAGTTGTAGTTAATGTCTGTCCAGCCAGATTTTTGTATTCCGAAGAATTTAGCAATTTACGCCATTTAAAAAAATTATGCGTTTAGCTGTGGATGAAGCTTTACCTCGCTTAAACAGGGGTGGGGTAAAGGTGGTAGCATATGCCGATGACTTGGTCCTAATGGTCTCAGGGCCCTTCCCATCAGTAATGGCTGAAATTTTGGAAGGTGCACTGGCTACACTCAGCAGATGGGCCGCCAGTAGCGGTCTCAGAGTCAACTCTGACAAAACGGAGTTGATGCTATTCACCAGAAAATACAAGCCTCCACCTTTTAAGCTTCCTAGACTTAACAACCAGTGTCTTACTCTTTCGTCGGAAGTCAAGTATCTTGTTGTAATACTTGACCCCTAGCTCCACTGGAATCTGCATATAGAAAATTGAGTTAGGAAGGCCAATATAGCCATCTACGCCTGTAAATCTATGTTCGGCAAAAAATGGGGTCTCGAGCCACGTGTCGTACTTTGGATGTACAACTTAGTGGTTCTGCCAATTTTGACATACGATTGCCTAGTTTGGTGGGTAGGTCTTCAGAAGGGCTACAACACCACTAAATTAGAGAGAGTGCAGAGAACGGCATGTGTGGGCATCACTGGTGCTTGTAGAACATGGCCCACCGCTGTGCTCAACGTTATTCTGCACTTACTTCCTGTGGATCTGCAGGTTAAATCCATTGCTGTTCAGAGTGCTATTCGGTTGAAGGAGATTGGCCTTTGGAGACAACTTTCTGTAGGACATAGTAGCATCTTGAAGCAGTTATCCCCTTCCTTCTCTGTTCTTCGCACTGAACTCTCCATCCGAAAACTGTGTTTTGAGGGTTGTGCTAGGGCTATCTTTACGAGCAGGCAAGATTGGAAAGAAGATAGAGTTGGTGCCGATACAGATGCCTTTGCTTTCATTGACGGATCCAAAATGAAGTCTGGAGCCGGAGCGGGGGTCTATTCTAAGTCAGCCAGCATTTCGGTCTCCTTTAAACTGCCGGAGACAAGCAGCGTCTTTCAAGCAGAGGGCTTCGCGAACCTGCAGGCATGCTTCGGGATCGCTGTTGGGAGGGAGACATTAATATTTTTTCCGATAGCCAAGCTGCAATCAAGGCACTGTCGTCGCCGTATTGAAGCTCTCTTCTCGTGAACTCCTGTAAGGAGGAACTCAAACGTCTCGAACGTGCAGGAAACATTTCCCTCATCTGGGTTCCTGGGCACAGGAACATAGAGGGAAATGAAATTGCCGATGAGCTTGCCAGGAAGGGGGCGGCAGAACCGGTTGCAGCTGCCCCCTTTTCAGACATCGGTATCCCATTGGCCGTCGTTAAAGGGAAACTTCACAATTTCTTTCTAAAAAAAGCGCAAGATAGATGGAGGTCTTTCTCATCGTGTGCTATTTCAAAAGCACTATGGCCTTAATACGATAGAAACAGAACGCTTAAGGTGATAGGAATCCCCCGCCATTCAATTTCCAAACTCATTGCGGTGATCACTGGTCACTGGGTGAACGGCACTCATGCGGAGATGCTTGGAATTCCGTACAACCCCTATTGCAGAAGCTGTGGGGATCCTGCAGAGAAAGAGACTATGGAACACTTTCTCTGCAAATGTCCGGCTCTGGCGGCTAGGCGCTTGAGATTCCTTAGCGTGCCCTTTGGGGATGACTTGATGAAATTCTCTAGCCTAGATCCCTTTTCTCTCCTCCGCTACATCAACAGCACTGGATGACTGTAGACGCTTTTCTCTCCTCCCTAAATCCTTTCACAGGTAGTGGTCCACATTATGGTATCAAAACGGCACGTAAGTGCTACCTGTAGTGTACCTGGGGTACTCTTGCCATCCTACCTACATACCTACCTACGTCATAAATGTCACACTTTAATTCTGCTTACACATTTTTTTAAAACAAATATCAATAATCTAATCTGCAGAGATTATCAAAAAAACCGCATCATAAAATTTTAAAAACTGTATGAGTTATCATGCAGACCGTGCCGCAAAAAGTAGTTTCGAGAAAAACCAGTTCAAAGTTTCAGATACAGGCGCGCGGACCGCTCTCTACGTAGTTAATGGGCTGTAGATGTTATAATATTGAGAGTTTGCGCATTGAAATTTCGCAGTATATTCGTAAGATACTATACTTTTGCAGTACAGAAAAAATATCGAGTATTTGAAAATTCTGGGCGTATTTAACCCCTTAAACTGGCAGGAGCACAGCAGATAAAGAAAAAACGAGAGGAAGTTAAAAATCCTTTTAAGAAACTGTACTGCCTGCTTATGTACTTATATATCGAACTATCTGGATATATGGAATCGAGGTTTGGGGCACTGCTGCAAAAAGTAATCTAAGCAAACTACAACGAGTTCTGTCTAAAAAAAATAGGACCATGACTGACGCATCTTGGTACATACCCAACGAATATATTCATCGCAACCTTGACATCGATACTATTAACGAGGCAATACAAAGCGCTAGCAGAAGACAAATAAGCAGACTATTGATGTATACAAATCCTGTGTTGAGAAAGAGAAATCTACCCTAAATAAAGAGAAATCTACCCAAAGTCGGCTTAACCGTCAAACACCAACAGACCTTGAAAACCTATGAATTATGAATTGTCAACTAATCGTACAAGTCCTTGTTTGTTAGTCACTCGTTTTAAATCCATGTATATTTCATCTAACTAATCTTGAGAGCATTGGCCTTTCAATATCAGTCTCATTCTGTCTCATTATAAATAAATTTACTTATTGTCTAACGATAGGTGTATTATTTTGAGGAAGCAAATAAAAAGAAGAAAAATTTATGGTTTGATTGATTACTTTTTGATTAATTTTCCATTGAGACTGCCCCTATTTCATTCTTTATTCGCAAATTTTAAGATTAGTTTTCAAGTAGCCCAAATAGCAAATATGAATACATTTGTTTAAATTTTAAACCCTTCGTATTTTAGCTGTGAATTTTATCAAGACTTATGTTTGCATAAATAATTGTCGAAAAACTTTGTTTTATACTTTACTGCAAATATAAAAGACCATATGGAACTACAGGTACAGCACTTCGTTTTTGTTTATATACATTTTAAATAACACATTAAAATTGAGAAGTAAATATCGAAAGAGTTAAGGTTATAAAAAGTTAATGTTCAATCGTGGTATTAAGCCAAAACCATTACAGTTGCGTGACGGTATTTGCGTACCGAAATCCAGGTGCGTGCACGAGCATGCTTATGCGATGTGTTACAAATGTGGCTGAGTACAGTCCAGTAGTGTAAGCAGAGAATGTTAATGACATTCTCTGATGATGTAAGTGCACATTAGCATGTATGAGCATAGCATAAAATGTAAAAAATGTTAAATAAATGAGATATGCCAAAGTGCAGGTATGTAGAAGTTGCTTGCGCCATATGGGGTGAGGAGCTACATTTTTCAGGTGCCTTAAAAAAAGAGAAACATAAAAAATAACATTAACATTGCAAATTAACTGCAAGTCTTCACATTAAAGCGGGAAAGTGTGTGTCATGTTAGCGAAGTTCACGTAAACTTTTGGCGTATGTTAGCAACAAACAGTTTAATTGTGCTGAGTCAATAAGAATTTTTTAAAAACAGTGTTACAAGAAAAGAGGTGTTTGAAGAATCTTCAAGATAAAAATATGCTGGAAAGTGTTACGATACGACTTAAAATGTAAAAAAAAGTGTATTGTGTTTTGTTTTGTGTATTTACTTTGAAAAAGCTGCTCATAAAAATATCTGCGGTTCGGAGTCGACTTGAAACTGAAGGTCCTTCCATTTGTGGAACAAAATCAAGACGCACGCCACAAATAAAAGAAGGAGCTCGGCTAAATACCGAAAAAGTGTGTACGCGCCAACTATATACATACCTGTGGGCAAAAAGTGAATTTGGTTGTAAAATGAAAAATCTTTATTTATTCTTGTAAATCAATTTCATCCCCTTCAAAATAATCCACTCTCGATGAAATATACTTATGCCAACGATTTTCCAATCCCCTAAACATGCCAAATAGTCCATTTCCGATATAGCCATCAGCACCTTCTTCGATTCAGCTTTTATCTCCTCAGTCGACTCGAAACGCGTTCCCCGGAGTGGTCTCTTGAGTTTTGGGAATAGCCAAAAGTCACACGGAGCCAAATCAGGCGAATACGGTGGTTGCGGAACGATATGCGTGGAATTTTTGGCGAAATGGTCACGAAGAACGAGTGCAGTGTGAGACGGTGCATTATCGTGATGCAAAAACCAAGAGTTGGTGGCCAATAATTCTGGTCTTTTTAGACGAATTGCTTCACGTAAACGACGCATAACGCTCAAGTAATATTCCTTATAAACAGTTTGGCCAGGTGGAAGGAATTCATAGTGCACCACACCATTAAAATCGAAAAAAACTGTCATCATGACCTTTATTTTTGAACGACTTTGACGTGCTCTTTTCGGTCTGGCCTCGCCTTTAGCACGATATTCGCTTGATTGGTCGGTTGTTTCAGGGTCGTAAGCATACATCCAAGTCTCATCTCCCGTAATGATGCATTTGAGCTTGTCCTGATGGTCTGAAAGCATTGTTTCACACTCATCAACGCGACGACTTTTTTCCAAGAAATTGAGAGTTTTCGGTACCAAACGAGATTTGACTTTTCGTAGGCCCAAATGGTCTTTCAAAATGGTTTTCACAGATCCTTCTGATATTCCGATCATATCAGTAAGGTCTTGAACAGTCAACCGACGATTTTTGAGCACTAACTCCTTCACTTTATTGACGTGTTGGTCATCTGTTGACGTCGATGGTCGTCCGGAGCGCTCCAAGTCATCAACACGTTCTCGACCCTCTTTGAAGTCTTTGTACCACTTATAAACATTTTTCTGCGACATGGTCGAATCACCAAATGCCTTCTGCAACATGCTAAACGTTTCCGCAGCCGAATTTTCATTCCGCAAACAAAATTTGATGGCACTTCTCTGCTCAATCAAATCAGACATTGCAAAAATCGAAAAATGCACTCTTGGTCGTTTGGTAAACACAAGCGTAAATATATTACTGATAATGACATTCACGTGAAAGTTGCCCAGATGTTATTAACAGTGCTGCCAACTCATGTAAAAAATAACTAGAGCGAAATTTTAATCCCGCGAAGTTTGACAAATAAATTCACCTTACTTTTTGCCCACATATATATACCTATATTTATGGATGTAACATAAATATATATATCAGAGTTTTAATTAAATACAATTTCATATATAAATTTTACACTGAATATATTTGAGAGTTTGGGAAAATATATTCGATTGCTGCCAACTGTTTAATAGTTTCTATAACAAAGTGTAGCGGCAGGCTAATCACCAACCCTGTTAGAACTTAAAACAGATTAACGAAGCCAACTAGAGGAGTGAACAAGGAAATATAATTAGCAAAGTGATTTTTCTGCATACCTATATGCACTCACGTTCATATATTTATGGGTACTGAAATGGCTTATTAATTAATGCACCCCAGAGTGTCCGTATTTTCTCTCAAGCTTAGCCAAAATTTTAATAAAAATTTCACGCAGAAAGTGAGTTTTCGAAAATACTCAAGCATCACTTCACTGAGAGTTTTTTCCTTACAAGTGTATATATGTACATTTCTACGTCTGTATGTAAGCATTTCAACCCCTTGTTTGAGCTTTAAAACCTATTTCAGGAATCGTTTGAAACATTAAAAATGAATATTCTGAGAGCTGGCATTGGAAAAGTCTAGAAAATATATTAGGTGCGCAACAGCTGCACCTGCGTTACAGGTGAATCACTGAAAGTAATGCCCATCGTTGGCTACTACATTTTCCCATGTTTCTGGTAGATCTCGTATAGGATATGGCGAGTGGGGTAGGATTTCCCATTTCAGTGTTTCCAGGTAGGTTGTAACAGGTTTGGCAACGTGAGGCCGAGCATTGTCACGCTGTAGAATCACTTGTTCATGCCTCTCCGCGTATTGCGTCGATCAATTGAAGTCGATACCGACCCCCAGTGATGGTTTTGCTTGATTTTAACAGTTCATAATAAATAACACTGACTTGTTCCAACCAAATACATAGCATAACCTTCGCAACGTGAATATTCGGCCGAGGCGACGACGTAGAAGCATGACCGGGCAGTTCCCATGACTTTCTTTTCTTTGGACTGCCGTAATGAATCCATTTTTCATCACACGTCACGATGCGATGAAGAAAACCCTTCTTTTGCCGCTGGATCAGTTGTTCACAGGCGAAAAAACGACGTTCAACATCCCTTGGTTTTAACTCATAAGGAACCCAAGTCCCCTGTTCCTGATTCATTCCCGAGCATGCAATTGCTTGGAAATGGCTTGGCGGGTAACTCCTAATACCGCAGCAAGCTCTTCTTGCGTTTGACACGGATCCTCGTTGAGCAATGCCTCCAATTCAGCGTCCTCGAAGGTTTTTGGCCTTCCTTCATGCGGACGGTCGTCAACATTAAAATCACCGTCTTTGAAGCGACGGAACCAATATTGGCACGTTGTTTCACTTAAAGCAGCATCTCCATAAACTTTTTGTAGGTCTCGATGCGCTTCAGCCGCCGTTTTTTTCGAATGAAAAAGGAAAATCAACACTTCCCGCAAATGACGATTATTCGGCACAAAATCAGACATTTTCACAAAACCAATAGTATATGAAACCAAAACAAAATCACTAATGTGTCGAAGCAGTTTGTTTACCATATGTCTAAGCTTGGTTTATGCCGTTTAGGTTATGTTAGAATCAACTAGCACACACTGCTGGCGGCATCTATTGACAAACAGCGAGAACTTAGTTGCGCACCTAATACAATAGGGTATTTTAACCCTCCGTTGGGTACCCGGCTCTGGCCAGACTTTTTCGAATTTGGACGTGAATTCAACATATTTCTATTACAACTAACAACTTGTGCGTTCAGGTAGCTTCGTAAAATTTAATTTTATTTTATGGATATAAATGTAAATGATCCTCGAAGAAGAAAAATAAGACCAGACCCGGTTGCGTAACCGAAGGTTTTAAAAAGTTGTCCAACGGAGGTTTAATAGGTGTGCCCAAATGTTGACGGTGTATAAAGGTAATCTAGGTAATACTGCTTCATTCAAATTCAGCGGAATACGTACATATTTAGTATTTAAATTTACCGAACACAATTCAAGAATGCGCTGCCATTTTGAAAGTATTCAAATCACCATCCAAGTTCTGTATCCTGCATCCATTTTATGACCTTCGTTGCCGTTCGAGGCTTATTTACGGTTGAATTACTTCGAAAACAAGGAAAATTTATGGATTTGAACGACGGAAATCCCCAAGATGTTCATCATATGCTTCCGCACTTTCTCTTTGGTAGGAAATTTGGTCTAGCGATAATATCAAAGCTGCACTCACTACCATTCACGACAAATAACGGTCAATGATAATAAAATGTCTGTGCCTCTGGATGCATGCTGTTAAACTTACAAATATAAGGAGAGAAACATTGAATTTATTTAATGAGACACTCGAGGTGTTCATCATCTCGCATGAGGGTATATGAAACAACCTAAAAAAGATTGCAGCCATGAAAGTCAACATAATTCACATAATTCTTCATGAAACTGAGTACTACATATTTTTGTAAAGATGTTTTCCAGAAGTGCAGCGCAGCACTTTTTATAGCGCAGTCATGTCAGTCATTTGCTCAAAAGTGTATCCCAAAATCAATTCGAGTTTTTAAATTTCATAGCTCGAGTGCTCATAATAGAAATACCTATAAAGTACGTATTAGTACACAGAATGTTATATTATATTATGAACATATATATAATTGCCCCTTACACCCTTTTGTGTGTATTTGGCCGAGCTCTTCCTCATATTTGTGGTTTGCGCTTTGATGTTGTCCTACAAATTGAGAGACCTACAGTTTCAAGTCGACTCTGAATGCCTGATGATTTTTCTATGAGAAGCGTTTTGATGGCAGAAATACACTCGGAGGTTTGCCGTCACCTGCTGAGCTGTCACCCATATTAGAAACAAAGTTTGTTCTACCATTGTGTTTCATGCACTTCCGAATGGTAGTCACGTGCCAACCCATTCGGCTACGGCGGCCGCCATAGGTGTTTATTAAGAGGTTCGTTAGATTTATATTTAAAAAATATAGAAACTTGTGCTTGTATATGTATAAATATTGTAATTTGGGTATCGTATTAAGATTTTGAAAAGGTGATTACATAAAAACACATCTGAATTTAAATGTCTTACCAAAGAGTTTTGAATTTTCTTTTCATATGGCACACAAGTTTTGTCTTAATAGGTCAGCTCTAACTACATGCAATATAAAATAAATGCAATCCAGTTAAAAAGATTTCATTTTAAAAAGTAATTAGCACCGTTCTTTTATAAAATTTTGAAAAAAAAATTCATTATTATACGATTATTATTGCATTAAAGAATTTATGAGCTCTACACTGCAATGAAATGAAAAAAAAATCTTAATCCATGCGGTCTCAAATTAGTTTTCTGATTTATTGTGGAAAATAGGAAGACAAATGAGTTATCAAATATTCAAATCAGTATTTTTTCTTTTCTTTTATGCCTTTCAAATCTAATATTCCAATATTCCCAAATGATTCAACACATTTTGTATTTTAAATTTGTTAATTTTTGAGAAAAGCACGTACAGATACTGTATTTATTTTTTTGCCTCTAAAGAATTTAGTTTTCAGTTCTAAGTAAATGATATTTTCTTATTCCTAATCAATTGCAAAAAAGTCGTCATATCAATATTTCAATGACAGTCACTAAGGTTCTTAAAAGTTTACAAATACACCTACACAAACATATATATCTGATGCAAAATTCAAATAATTTGACACGCTTGATAATATAGGGGTTTTCAATAGGTGCGCTTCAACTTTTTTCCGATAGGAATGGCGAACGACGCAATATTTTTTATTTTTCGCTTGTCATTTGTAAACTTCATTAGTATACATTTCATCATGGAACGCAAATCGTGCAAATTTTATGAAAATAATCGTTCTGTTGCTGCTACTTTAAGAGCATTACGGCCATTTTACGGTCCATTTAACAAGCCGTCCCGTTTTGGGGTTATGTGAAGTCATTGGTCTACAGTAACAAGCCGGCGACGATTTGTGAGCTCAGAGCCAATATTGAACGCGAAATTGCTGGAATTTCGGCCGATTTATGCAAAAGAGTGGTAGAAAATTGGGTTCAACGATTGGACTTCGTAAAACGTGCACGCGGTGGTCATGCAAAAGAAATCGAATTTCATACTTAAATGTATATGTTCAAACTGGATAATAAAAAAAAATTAGTTAAAAAAGTCAAACCGTTTGTGTTTTGTTCAAAAAAGTTCAAAAGTTGAAGCGCTCTTACTGAAAAACCCTTTACTTTGTTGATACGCAGCCGGCCTCTTACTTTTAAAGTCCATTTTGCAGATTTCCCCTAATTTGAGTTAAATATCAGTCACGTACGAAAAGCTCATTGCTATTTAAGTCTACCGCAATTTCCTTCTTTCTTTTTATTAAATTTCTAGTTTAGCTCAGCAAATTCAGTTGAATTTATTTGCTTGCAAATATAAGTGTGCTGCTATTTCGTAAGTCCGCCACCCCATCATTACTTTTATTTCACCAGGTAAAGGCATACCAGTAGGTATTCACACTCTCACCAACATATCAGCCCATTTATGTACACTACCGAACAAACAAACAGCCAGCAGAGAAATCTACTAGTTTTGTACTACTTTACCGCCACGTTGCTTTGCAGCTCAAATAGTTCGTATTTTATCTTTTTTAATGGTAGCATTACCTGTTCTACGAAATGACAGTTGTCAGCCTCTGTATCAGCATTATACCAGTTACTGAACTAGTCCATTATAGACAAAAAAAATGTTTGTCCAATTTATGACGAAAATTTCCACTTTAATATGAGTTGCAAAAGTAATTGAAAATGGACGAAAGAAAGTTTCAAAAATATTTTGTTACACCGTGCAACAAATAATTAATAAATTTTTTTTCACACTGCACAGGCATGGAAACTATGTATTTTGTATAGTAATGCTACGTACTCAGGTTTTAATTTTCTCATCAATTGTATTTTAAAAGAACTTTAAAGTTTCAAACGCGAAAACGTAAATAGACGTATCCATGGCGTATACTTTACTTGATAGGAGGAAAGGACGTTTTTTTGCTTCCCAAAATAATTCATTCGGAAATTTCAAGATTGTTTAAGATTACATTTTGCAAAGGACATTTTTGCTCTATATAAGTATAAAAAAAAAAGTAACAGTCTAACGGTTAGACGGGATAGAAGTGAAACCTTCCGTAAGACAAACTGCGAGAATAAGACGAAAGCAGCATTAGGAGCGGGATAATTATAGGTTCATTATAATATTGCTCTAAAGTTCATATTTTATTTTCTTCATCCTCAATGTTTTCAATTTCAACAAATGATACGAGTGGCTTATGATAGATAAAATATGATACAAATGCTTTGGTTTCGATGTTGTCAAAAAAAATACCCAAACGGACCGAAGAAACAGACTTACAAATTTCTTCCATTTTCGTCTACTTGTATTCATATAAAAATTTATGGCTCTTCGCACCAAAGCTAAATGTATTAGTATATTTTTTCTTTTATTTATTCAAAGCCGAAATCCCGGCGGTACTGCAATACCGGGTCAACCCGTGGCAGAGGCGGAGCAAGCCCCTTAAACACTACGCCCATTTCCAAAAATTAGTTTAACATTTGTTGTCCTCCGATGGAGGATCTATCAGATGTTAAGCTGATAGGAACAGATACCACACTACCTACTTCAATAGATTTTCTAATAAACCTTTTGAGAATTTACACGCTCACAAAAATTAATGTACGAAATATTTATACCGATTCACTTAAACTGACTTTCAGTATCTAAACCAAAAAACTGTTTTCAATATATAATCAGAAATGTCCTACAATGCAAATTTCAAAAAAAAAAATTCCATTTTCGTCTACATGTATTCATATAAAAATTTATGGCTCTTCGCACCAAAGCTAAATGTATTAGTATATTTTTTCTTTTATTTATTCAAAGCCGAAATCCCGGCGGTACTGCAATACCGGGTCAACCCGTGGCAGAGGCGGAGCAAGCCCCTAAAACACTCCGCCCATTTCCAAAAATCAGTTTAACATTTGTTGTCCTCCGATGGAGGATTTATCAGATGTTAAGCTGATAACCACACTACCTAGTCAATACATTTTAAATAATAAACCTAATAAAACTTGTGAGAATTACACGCTCACAAAAATTATTTATATCAACATATAATATAACGCTTCGTAACTAAATAACTTTTAGGCCAGCTACGACAACATGGCGCGGTAGCCGAGCGACTAGCAATGTGAGCTTCCGACCCGAAATCCTTGGTTCGAATCACAAGAAAAAGAAAAAATAAAAATTATTTTTATTTAGTTCGTCGCTACTTTTATATCAACAT
Source organism: Anastrepha fraterculus (assembly GCA_037575425.1). Taxonomy (NCBI): domain Eukaryota; kingdom Metazoa; phylum Arthropoda; class Insecta; order Diptera; family Tephritidae; genus Anastrepha; species Anastrepha fraterculus. The sequence continues at coordinate 33,348 of JAYXIM010003803.1, forward strand.
ATAATATAACGCTTCGTAGCCAAGTAGGTCGCTTTTTTCGTTTCACTTTTCCTCAAATCACTCCCAACGATTCTAAAGAAGTTTTCACTTCAAAAAGTGAACAAGGAAGGATTGTTTTAATAGGTCCATATATCTTCTTTCGTCGGATTGGGAGACCTTTCACTGTTTCACAAATAGCTTATAAGATAAAACTTACAGACGTGATTGGTTTATTGCATCCAGGATAGTTAACGAGGAAACGATAAGGTTCGCCTTCTCGTCATTCGAAAACTTTAAGTTCCCAGGACCCGATGACATTTACCCAATCATGCTCAAGCGGGGCGGAGAACAACTAATGAAGACTCTGAAAAGAATCTTTACGGTATGTCTTCCGCACGCTTATGTTCCACACTTGGGGCGTTTGGTGAAAGTTGTGTTTGTCCCAAAGCCAGGCATGGACAGCTACGCTTTACCAAAAAGTTTCAGACCTATAAGCCTGACATCGTTTATGTTTATGGGTCTGGAACGTATGGTAAAGAAGTACATTAGGACGAGCGTTCTAAGTCGAAACCCTCAAGGCTACAATGGTTAATTCCAAAGTAAACCCCCTAAACAGGCTACAGAGAAGTGTGTGCTTGGGTATCACAGGTGCCATGAGTACGACCTCTGGTGATGCCCTTAATGCCATTTTAAACTTGCAACCTCTAGATCTTCAAATTCGAAAGGAAGCGATGAAGGCGGCGTACAGCCTCAAGCTAAACGGAGTCTGGGGAAATGAAGAAACCACTAGCCACTGTCAGATATACCACCAGTTGTCGGAGCGGTGCACACTGTTCTCGATGCCGGTGGACAATCGGGTGCCTGTCGTTCGGTGGAAGTATGATGTTTTGATTCCAGATAGAGATCAATGGTTAAGTCCAGAGAACCTATTAACGGGATATCAGCACACTTTCTACACCGAGGGATCCAAAACCAATGATGGGAGCGGATCTGGATGGTACTTAAACGAAGACACTAAGTACTCCTATGCCACAGGACAGATAGCCACGGTATTCCTTACGGAAGTCTATGCCATCTTGAATGTGGCGTACTGGCTAATTGAGAAAAAGTGGCGTGGTAGCACTATTGGAATTTGTAGTGACAGTTAAGCTGCACTTAAAGCCCTTGCTAACCCACGCTGCTCTTCGAAGTTAGTCGGTGAATGTAAGACAAAACTGAACAGTATTACAAAACACAATAAAGTTAGTCTTATTTGGATGCCTGGACGTTCTGGTATTGCAGGGGACGAGTTAGCTGATAAATTGGCTAATGAAGGCTTTGCAAGTATGCCACTAGGCCCTGAACGCTTTCTAGGTGTCAATTCCGCATCGATTTAACTATGGATTGACGACTTCATGAGGTCTACCCATAGAGGACGTTGGTCTGGGTTGAACTCGTGCAGAGTAGCCAAGTGCTTTGTGAAAGAAACAAACAGGAAAATAGCGACTTGTCTCCTAAAACTCAGCAGAAATGACTTGAGAGTACTGGTGGGTGTAATCACAGGGCACAACGTCTGTGGCCAGCATATGGCTACCATGGGGTCGTAGACAGCCCGATATGCCTATCCTGTCTTGAGAATGACGACACTGCAGAGGATTTTTTCTGTAGCTGTCCTGCATTTTCCAGAATCAGACTTAGAATATTGGGTTACGATACACTGAGTATGGACAAAGTTCATACTCTTCCTCTTCCATATCTCTTAAGATTCATCAATGAATCCAAGAGGTTTATGGAAGAGTGACCTCAAACTAATTTATCCGTTTTTACCATCCACCTTTTATCTTTCCTATCTGTATTCTTTCTACTGAAATCTATCCGGGTGTAGTACAATGCTCTCCTGACTGAGTGCTTGGACTTGTCCAACCCCCCAAAAATCTAATCTAGTCTAATCTCACAAAAAACTCCTTATTTAAATTAATTGTTGCATTGCAGAAATGATAAGCTTGAATTTCAGAATTCACTAGATAAGCGCACGATTGGCTCCATGAACACTTTTATTTGTCTAACGCATTCTTAACGTTCGAAGTTTTCATATTTAATAGAAGAAAACTTGCTTGGCATGACTTCAAATTATCCATTTTGCAGCTGGTGCAATTCTAGTCACTTTCGAACTAGTAAAACTTCTTTTATCAAATACCAGTTCATAGAATTAGAAAGTAACTTAGTATTTTGGTCACTACATGGACCATACTGGGTACATATTCGTATATTCTACTACAACTACTACTCGTACATCTGTATGCGTGTACTTTTGGGATACTTGTAGAGCCACCAGTTTAATGTCGAATGCGCCTACATTTTGCCAAGGCTGTTAAAATTAAATAAATATTTAATGACGCCAGTGTGTGCGCGTAAACAACAACACGCGAAAATTATCTCGTGTGAGCAAGCAGTAATAGCTCTGGGGTGTTGTAGGTAGTCAAGCCGAAGACAAGCTGTCAAGCGTAACCCTGCAGGCTAACTACAACGACAAGAAAATGAAGAGAAAAAGCATAAAAATGTAAATAAAAGTGTGGTCCTAGGAAATTCATCTACATAGGGATTTCATGTGGGTATGAAAATAACAATCAGTTTCAAATTACGAAGGTAGAATGCCTAAAAGTGCGCTTTCACTTTATTGCTTATAGTACGAAATTGCAACCCCTATTCAGCTAGTTTTTATTTTTATTTCGTTTTTTAAAATCTTTCTTTTTGTTTTTTGCTATTTAGTTAATGACGCTTAATATAATTTACTGGATTTTTCTAAATCGAAACCTCTTAAATTATGCAACTTTTTCTCTTGTCGATTACATTACAAATTTACGAATAAGAAAAGTTTGCAACACTCCCGCTGATTAGTACAGGGCCCGCCATCTACCGTTACGGATTTGAACTAGGTACTATTTGAAGAATGGTAACACTTAGCTGTCATCTGATTTGACAGAAAATTAGTTTCATTCTTCCGCTGAACGAAAATGGTTGTGTATACGCTCAAAGAACGCTGGGAAATATTGCGTTTTCGCTTCGCTTCATGGGCTTGGGATCGACTTGAAGAAGATGAAGACTTTTACCGAAAAATCATCTTTTCGGATGAAGCTCATTTCCATCTCGGCGGGAATGTTAACAAGCAAAATTGCCGCATTTGGGGCTTAGAAAACCCGCACGCACTCGAAGAAAAGCCGATGCATTCACGACGAGTCACTGTTTGGTACGGATTTTGGTCGAGAGGCATCATTGGTCCATTTTTCTTCGAAAATGAGCGAGGAGTGGCCGTAACCGTCAATGGAGAGCGTTACCGGGCCATGTTGAACGAATTTTTGTTCCGAGAAATTGAAGAGGAGGATATTGGTGGCATTTAGTTCCAACAAGAAGGCGCTACTTGCCACACAGCGTATGCTACGATCAATCTTTTGCGTACTGTCTTCGAAGATCGCATTATCAGTCGAAATTCTGATATTGTTTGGCCGCCTCGGAGCTGCGACTTGACGCCGTTGGATTATTATCTTTGGGGTGTCGTCAAAGACCGGTGTTATGCCAACAAACCTGCAACAATTGATGCACTGAAGACCAACATAAGCGATGTCATAGCTGAAATATAGCCGCATACAATCGAAAATGTGTTGAAAAATTGGACCGATCGTATGGAATGGTGCATGGCTAGCCGAGGCAGCCATATGAATGAAGTTGTGTTCCATCATTAACCGGAAGGATTGTACTTCAAAATAAAAAAAAACAGTTTGGAAAAATATTGAGTAGTTTATTTTTTATAGCATTTTTAATTCCGTAAAGTTATATGGCGGACCCTTTACATTTAAAAAAGGCAAGCAATCATTTCCTCCAAATACAATAAATTTGGATATTAGGCTAATACACACAAAAGCGGTATCCACTGCTGTTCAAAGTTTAGTTTAGTCTATGAGCAAAAACTAAGGATATAATTAAATTCAGTGTTGGAAAAAGATATAAACTTTTTATATGCAAGTCACGGATAGAGTTCTTCAGCGCTCCAATAGATGAAATTGCGAATTAGGAAAATTTTCCTTATTACTTAAACTTAACTCGGTTTTGGTTTTTACGAGTGTGATGCTTTTCTTACGATCAAATGGTTGTAAAAAGAACTGACAACTGTGAAATCCTGATTAGATGCAGAAAGAAAAAGTGTTTACCCTATTCACATACCCCCTTAAACCCACTCCCTTACCACTCCTCTCCTTTGAGCCCAACCCAGATGAAATAGGCGACGACAATCACTGGCTACACCCGACCGGTCCATTTAGTTACACGATTTTAGTACTTTCCACTTTTGTTTCAGAGAAAAGCGACTCAAATATGGCATCATAAATGAAATTTCTGACACATGACGGTTGATATATTAATTGCTGAAATAAAAAAAATACAAGAAGAAAAAGAATAACTCAAATTTCAAACGCTACCTGAATCACCCTGTGTGTGAATGCTGAAAAGTTACAAGAATCTGATAATTAACAGTTAATTAGTAAAGATTATTTCAATATTCATACATAAATTGTTATTTTTCTTTTCCAAATGTGTTTTATTTCGTAGTGAAAATACAATATTTATAGCGGTTTTTTAAGCTCATTAAGCTAAGCTTTATTTGTTTTGGAGACAACGAAATATCAATTCACTAAATTATGTGATACATTTATTAATGCCATAAAACGCGTATAAGTTACACAAATAAAATATACCATACAAACCTTATTGACATTATTATTAATATATAGATTATTGTCATTAGTGTTTAATGTTTCGAATGTAATCAAATGCAGAGAATTTTCTAATGCGCCCAAGTGGATGTATGACTGAGTGTGTGTTTCTGTGCAGTAGAGCTGTGATCGTTTTCCAAATATTTAATTCTTGTTTATGAAAGTCTATTTAAGTGTTTAATTCGTTTTTGTAGAATTGTAATAAATTTGCACGTTGTTATTGGCATGTTATGGACACAAACCAAAAAAGTTGCCGGAAAGTGAAATTTACACTGGCTTACAGAGAAATGCGTAGAAATTAATGTCAATGTCCAATTCATTTGTAGAATTACGATCAGGTTAAGAAAATCGAGCTAATTTTTTTAAGGACAAATTTTCGAGATATGCGCAATTCACCGCTACTCGGTCAAAAGAAAAGGAGGTTGCAGTTAGTCACGTACATATCTACATATATCTTATGCAATTCATGAACAACCCCGATAGAAATAAAGGAAAAAGGAAGACAACAAAATTCACTAGAAACAGCGTTTACAACAGTTTTCGTTAGTTCTTACAGTTTCTGAGAAATTTATGAGTAATTTCGGGGTTTTTATGAAAAAATTTCCAGCTTTAATAGGACAAAAATTTAAAGACAACTATCTGCAATTATACATACTATGGCGGAATAAAACTCCACACATATTTTTATTAAAACTTCTGCCTTTTTTCAACTTCTTCTTGTTTTTGGTTGGCGCTGTAACTGCTTACGCGTTTCTGACCGTTTCCTTCTCGTTCTAACTGGAGCCAGTTGGACACATCAAGTAAAGCCACCCTTCTCCACCTGATCTTACTGGCGCAGAGGAGACCTTCTTTCCTCTGCTACTACCAGCAGGTACCGCATCGAATACTTTCAGAGCCGGATCATTTGCATCCATTCCAGCCAACGAAGACGCTAGATCTTAATTTACTGCGATTCGTTTTTGTCGTTGTATAGCTTATTCAGCTCATTGTTCCATTGCCTACGATACGACGTCGCCAACGTGCAAGGGTCTTCTATATAATATTTTTCTTAAACACTCCAAGTGACGAACATGAAGAGAGCCTTATAGACAACTGCAGCATGCAAACTAGACAAGCGCACTCCCCTGGTCAAAGTAAAGCTCAAAATAAAAATTTGCATCACTCAAAATCCTTTGATTTTATTTAGTAAAAAAGTTATTCAAGAACAAAATTGGGTGATTACTTTTGCGCCTCCTTGTATATAAATATGCTATAAAATTGGCTTTTATAAGGGGTTACCGGGAAACTGATTCTAGTTACTTAAGGGTCATATTGTTTAGATAATTTCTATATGCTACATAGTGCCACCTAAATAAAAAAGAACGCAAATGTCACAGGGAAGATTTAGCGTCAAGGCAGAAATCAGAGAATTCAGTTCACGAGCCAAGTCATGCAATCAGCAGAAGGAATCTGTCGAAAAATTCTAGCCAAGTTTCGTAGTCTAAGTGGCTTCGCTGTCCCTGCGTGAATGCGGCTGCCAACCCTAACCTAAACCTCCGTTTTTACAGATCTTTTCTACGAGCAGGGTATAGCAAACCTACCGCAGACGAATCACATAAGCGTACTAAAGAAATATAAGAGTTAGCTATGCACTCGTAGCAAGGCCTTCTGAACACACGAAGGGCGAACACCACTGTTGAACGCGTGAAAATGAAGTGATTTTATTGACATTTATTCATAAGCTAGGGATGATTATTCTGAGGGTCGGATCGAATTATAATTTAGTGTAAAATATATGTCAACTATAACTGACACAAATTTTTATTACAAAGATATTAAAAGATTACAATTGTTATTAACATTAAATATATTTTAGTGTCATAAGAAACTGATGCACCCTGGTTGCAACGATACAGCGGTAAAAAATCATCTAAAATCAGAAAACCGAAGAAATTCTTAATCTATACATCAACGGCTATCGTCTGTACGAGGCAGTTATTTCTTATGTTATTTATGGTTATTTTTTATGAGAAAATGGTGCAGGTTTGACAAATGAGTTATGTGTTTTTAGCCCTTGATTACCCCTCGGCTTGAAGATAATATAAACATTTAGGAATTTTTAAAATACGGCTATTCGCATCACTGTTAGCCAATACATTTGATAGGCCAACAAATTATAAACGAAAAAACTTAAAAACAAAATAATTAAATCGATGTCGTAAGTCTTCGAGAACACTCGAGAACCATCGTGTTCAGTAAAAACTTTATCACGCAGACATTTTTAACAGTCATAGACTTTGTTCAAATATTATTCGATGACTTTATATTAACTGGTGCATCTTTTATATATTTCTGAATAAATCTGCATCAGAAAATGGTAAAACAATAGATTAATTTGAAGAATCACAGTGGTATCCCTTAATAGTCTTTAAAGTCTAGTATGGTTAAGATCCATGAAGGTGATTATGCCTACGGTTTAACTAAACTACTCGCAAGAGTCAATACTGCCCACTAGCATCTAAGTTTTGTTAAATAAATAAAAACACAAATGGCCAGATGCTTCAGTAAACGTTGCGTATAATTTATTTGTCGCAGTACGAACTATTCTAATATACAAATACATCAAATAGAAAAGATTACAGTTAAACTAAGTATAAATTATGTTAGCAAAGTTAAGTTATTATTAAAAAAGTATCATAAATAAATGTATTAGTATTCGTAGCATATCCGCCAGCTCATGCCGGTCGCTGTAGGTATACATTGACAATCCGCGACCTGGTTATCTTCACCAGATCATACACAACTATTTTTATTTTATTATTATTTACGTAGTTTCTTCGCTAGTAGCTTGATTTTTTTTCTTAAAAGAACAGGTTTCAATATAAAGGAACAAAATTTAAAAACAATTTTTCAATTTTAACTCGATTTTCGGAATTACCGAGCAATTCTACAAAAGATTTGAATAGTAGCATGGGCTGCGCAAAAAAAATTAAATTTGTAAACCAGTGTTATTAGCAAATAATCAGATACAGCTGCATAAGCTAAAAAATAAGATAAATATAAAAAATAAAAATAAAACAACTTCAACCAAGATATAAAAAACTGTAATATGTAGAATAATAAAAAAATGTTGTTTCATGTTAGTTGTGCCGTTCAAAAGTGTGAATCCACTAACACTCCCACAGTCATTTATAAAGATCACCATCAACCCCACTATCACTACCATTACCAATACCACCACCACCACTAGTAAACTGCCGCCCAAATCCACCGCTATATCCAAAATGCCCAAAGTGCTGTGTTGTCCACTATTGCTGTTGTTTTGTTTTTTTTGCTATAGTTCTTTTCAGGTAGTCCATAACCTAGTCAATGGTCTAATTTGCAAAATAGTCAGCAAACACAGACAGCAAGATATTTATACCACGCTTAGTAGAGCCAATCGCCCGCCTGCCACCACTACCTTGCTTGTACCTAGCCTAACACATTTTCGTTGTTACTATTCGTTTGTGTTTTTGTTTTTTCATTATGTGAATGCTTTTCACATGTTTCTCTTCGCTTAGCCATAGCGATTTGTGTGAATTATTGAATAACCACATTTCCAACGGTCTATTTCTTTCTCTCTCTCTCTCTCTCTCTTTCCCACACACATATATATAAACATGCTGTCTTAATCCTCTTACCGTTCGCCAAATACGCCAATACATCGTATTACCTGTATCCGCCTTCCGTTTGTACTCATATGCGTCTGCACAAATGCCCGTTCGCCCGCACCATAAACCATTTATCGACTCCTCAAACTACATATACGTACATATTTTATAATGCAACAACAACAATCCCATATAACAACTAAATATATAGACTTACCACCAACTTCACCAATTTCCGGTTATTTTCATAGTCACGATGATGGGCAGCGGATCTTAGATGTGGACGAGCCGGAAGCAAGTGGTCAAGTGGTAACGACCAAGCGGCATCGGTTCAAGCAGTTCAAACCGAAAAACGCTAGTAAAATAGCAAAAATAACAACAACAGTTACAGCAAATAAAGTGACAGAAAGCAAATGCTCCACACACACAACCAAAGCGAAGGCAAATCAAAGTAAAACTAAAAAAGTGATATTCAAAGCCAAAATCGCATCGTTCAGACGCTTGAAAATGAGCAGCGATATTGGTGGCGTTATTCGTGCAGGCAAAAGTAATGGTGGTAATGCTAATGTTGGCACTAGCAGCGGCCCATCTTCAAACTTAAATCCACGCAATTACTTCTCGCTGAGCCGACAGCCACAGTCTTCGCAAAAGCCGCGTGCCAGTTATCCCGAGATAATGCATCCGCGTCTCTCCTTGAACGGTACTTTGCGCCATTTAGTGCCCTCCCCACGTCCGCTATATCGTGATCACAGTTCGCGCTCGATACAACCGCTCACGGCCAATGAACAACAAATGGCGGAGTTAGATGGCAGTTTCTATGGCAACACTTTGGGTTGCTTCAGCACGAGCGGTGGCGGTGGAGGTGGTGGTGGCAGCAGTAGAGGTGGTGGTGGTGGTGGCGGCAGCAGTCGTGTGGGCTTTAGCGGTGGCGGTGGTGGCGGCGAAAGCAATACGGGTTTTCACACGACAGAGTTGTCGATTACGCCAACGCTGACGGGCGATGAACAATTTATCGATTTGGGTAGCTTGCGTCGCTTTTCAATCGATCGGCAGAGTTTTCTTGGTAAGCCTTGAAATCAAATTAAATGTGTAGTGTTTAGTGGCATGCTAGGAAATGTAGAAAAGGCTCATTCATGTATTATAATATTCACTGACATATGTGACTTTGTTGAATTATCCAGTCAGAAGCTTTTCTGGAAAGATGCAAGCTTTCACAAGCTTTATTTGGAAAAGCTTTCACGACACAAAGCTTTGAAAGTTTAGTTTTCCCACCGTTTTACTTGACTATATTTCGCTCATGCTTTAATGTCTTCATTTTCACAGACCAACAATTTTACAAAAATGTTACCTAACACGAACAAGAGGATATCTTCAGGATCAACTGTGTCGAAGGCATTACTAGTCCAGAGGGTATGAGTGATTTTTTTAAACTGTAACGTTTTGGGTGAAAGTGCGAATAGTTTATTGAAAATATTATGCATAAAACTATTTAAATATGAGGAGATTGGTGTGGCTAAGGCTTCTGTATAAGAATTTAACGAAGAGTTTTTGCAGCACATTTAATCTTCTATATCCTACCTAAATTGGCGTTTGAATTTTACTCGAATCAAGCGTATTAGAAGTTCACTAGTCAGTTAGAGTATTAAATTGTTATGCAGAAATTTAAGACAGACAATTTTACTGAGCATCACTGAAACGAAAAATCATACGGGGTATGATGATTGCGCATAATCGCTATGCCCAAGTTAATGTGTGCGCGGTATTGATACATTGTAAACACATTCTACTATGTGCGCTTGCGAGCATAAAAATATAAATTAAAACAAAGAGGACTAAAGTCGTACAAAATCCTTACTTTGATTGGGAAAATTACATTAAATTAGTTTTCATATCATTCCTTACATTACAGTAAGTCAAAAAAAAAAGAAAAAAAAAAGATTTCGATGCAAATTGAACCTCCCTTGTAACTATTTACAGTTTGTATCTTTCGGCCGCCGTAGCCGAATGGGTTGGTGCGTGACAGTTTTTTCTAATGACGGTCGCCCCTCAGCAGCCAACGGCAAAATAATAGTTTTATTGTGTATAAAATTGTGTATTTCTGTAATGAAAAAGCTTCTCATAAAACCATTTGCCATTTGGAGTCACCTTAAAAGTGTAGGCCCCTCCATTTGTAGAACTGTATCAAGACGCACGCCATAAATAGGAAGAGGAGGAGCTCGGCCAAACACCTAGGAGAAAAGTACGTTCCAATTATTTTCTTATTTTAATATATCCTGCCAAAATGTTTAAAAAATATGTTGTAAAAAGCTGTTTTCGTGCACTTACCTTAAGCAATACCAAATTACTTCCTGTAAACGTGTCCATTTGAAATTTATGCGGATAAATTTTTCCACTTAACAGACTTTTTAAGAACTTTCATTATACCTTTTCTAAAAAGGATCATCAATATCCATTTTGGTAGGAGATAAAGGATTAAAGTGTAGTACAAAAATTTCTTTAAATTCTGTTATAGAAGTCTGGTGACAGAAATAATATTTTATAACACATTATGCATAACATTCGTGATAAACTATTCGTGCTTTCACTAAAAATTTTAAAACTTCACGCGTTCGCAAAAAAAGTATTCAGACCATCTGGATTAGCATTGTCTTCGGCAAAGTTGAACACGTAAATATCCTTCTTCTTACTAACTACCATTTGTTCGTGTTGAGTAACCAGTGTTGGATGGTCTTGTTATTTCCCGTTATTTTTGTTTACTGAAACCCATTAAAATTTGTATTTCTCTTCAGTCTGATCGGCTCTCATCAGTAGCACTTCCTTCAACTTTTTATACTCTTATCTACTTTCTACTTCCAAATATCCTACACCCAAACCCACTCCAATCTACTTCCTTAATACCACTCTGCTCCAATCTTGTCTATTAAAATGCACTTTTCTCCACTCCCTTCCAATCCACTTCACTGTCATCTACTTCTTACATCTCACTTCTCTTCCTTCCACTTTATTTCAATGTCACACTCTACTTCAATCCATGCCACTGCTACCTACTTTGTGCTTCCTCCATCTTACTACTCGTCACTCCACTTTTCACCTTTCCCCACTCTACTTCAACCTATATTTTCCTATATCACGCTCTATTATTGCCTTCTCCACTCCAATGCAATCCTCTAAAATCCATGCCTGTTCATTCCAATTTCCTTTCCATATATCTCCTTCCACTACTATCTATTTTTGTTTGTCAGTCATCGGCTTTTTTATCTACTGGATGCAATCTGCTTCATTCCGGCCGCCTTCATTTCACTCGTGCCTTTATCCCAAACCTCACTGCCTTTCGTTTCTATCTGCTTGGCACATCCCACGCCACTCTATTCAACTACACTTCACTTCAAACCACCTTATTTTTATCAATTATATAAATAATAAATATACAGGTATGCAATATATCGGATGACAGAACAGCGCTGGCATATAGAAAAAAAAAATTATCTGCGAAGCGAAGTTCAGAGCACTGGTGGCTTTATCGGTCCGTATTTCTTTTGAAATGGAAAAGGAGCTGCTGTTACGATGAATGGCGAGCCCTACCGAGCCATACTAACTGAATTTTGTATCCAAAATTATTCAGCTAAACATCGACAACATTTATTTTTAACAATACGGCAAAACTCGTGCGCTTAGCAATCAATTTATTGCAATATTCAAGCCACGATTGACGCCTTACGACCAGCTTTATTGGACTCGTTGCCGCGGCTAATATATCCCGGATATCATATTAAAAAAATGCCATGAAAATATTTGCCAAATGATAATATAAAAAATTAATTCCAATATAATTTCTGTTTTGTATTACCATTTTAAGTTCTCAAGCTCTTGAAAAACACCCGATATAATATATTCCTATATTTCTCTTACCCTCATCCCACTCTACTCTACTCCACTCCACTCTATTCTACTCTACTCTACTGTACTCTACTCCTATGAGCTTTCACACTCTCACTCCACTCGTTTTTTATCTTTTTTGGTACATTCCACACTCCACACTCCATCGCACATAATTCGACTCCACTCCCACACCACTCAACTTCAAATCAGTATTATTAATATTGATTTTCTGAATTCAGTTAATTTTATTTCCATACTTTTCCTTTTAATTGAATAAGTCTATCGTTCAAAATCTTTCGATTCCGCCCCGCTCACTCATTTAATTCAATTCTAATCTTTTCATCAACCCATAGCAAAGGCAGCGGTCCCTTGAATATTTTCTTATAAAACCCAGCCAGTTCTTAAATGAGTTTATACACATTTTTATGAAATTGTCTCTTAAATTTCTATTAAATTTTGTATCAAATTATTAAAATCACAAACCTTTTTATAAATATATTCTCTTTTCTGCTTCTCATAGATCTCGGATCGAAATTTAGCATGCCACAGCCGAAATTCGGTCAGAGCGTCTCACAGCAAGGTTTCTTCACATCACACGACAGCCTCGCCACACCATGTGCATCACGTGCCTCCAATCCACATGTGGCCACTGTAAGCACTGCCTCCGAAATGGATTTACTGCACAGCAGCAACAAACAGCGACGCAAATCGCGCGGCCGCCTGAAAGCGATGTCCGGCGAGCAGCCTTTGCTCGATTCGTGGCAACGATCGGCGACGGCGCGCGGTTCCCAAGACAACACATTGGCCGGTGGATTCGCGGGGAGTAATCAATTTAGCGGGAATTTCTGCAACGGCACTGATAGGTGAGATTTGATAGATTACTTAGCTTTAAATCATTCACAAAAGGTGACAATACTAGTGCTGATTATATTTAACTATGAACTTTGAACAGCTTGCAAAGCGAAATAATTCAGTTCGCTATATTAGTTAATAATAAATTAATATTTTGCGACTGCCCAGTGCCCTGGAACAATTTATAGATTAGCTCAATCACACTCACTTGATAAGTTTTATGGAGAATATAAGTATGTATATCGCCTAGGCCGGGTCGATTTGTGGGGAGGCAAAAAAATCGCCCATTGCTCTGTGAAAATCATATTCTAGGGATCAAAATAAGAAACTTTGCCGAAGGAAACATACCTCTAAAACGAATTCTGATATCCCCCAATTTGGGTCGAACTTTTTAGTTTCTTTTCTATAACTCACTGAAATTAATTTTTTCATTTACACATGTTCTGTCTAAATAAATTTCTTAAGAGAAAAAATAGATATTATTATAAATAAATAAAAATAAAGAAAAAACATAGCCATTTAGCTGATTTTTTCATGTAAAGGCCAAAAATGGTGATATTTTGAAATTGGGGGACATCAGAATTCGTTTCAGAGGTATGGTTCCTTCGGCAAAGTTTCTTATTTTGATCCCTAGAATACGATTTTCACAGAGCAATGAGCGATTTTTGAATCGACCCGCCCTAATATCGCCGTATCAGAGCAGAGGCGTTAGAAAAAACTACTTAAAATGAAATGAGGCTGAATAGGAGGCTGAAGAGGCCTTATGAAATAATCTACATATGTATGAATAAAAACTAATGAGTTTGAAGCGAATCATTAGAAAAAAACGATCAGCATAGAGGGGAATTGGCATAGATTATCGGTTCACTACTTCAATGACTAGAACTAGAAAATATTATAACAGCTACTTTATTCAACAAACATACATACTTATGTATCATTCAATTTACTCTTATAACCTACACTACTCAACAAATTTCCAACTTTAGGTTTTATCTGAGGTAGCACTACGTTACTATTACTCTTTAGTATTGATGTAGGTAAGTCTATAAGCATGATTTTCTTACATACTAAAATACTCATGTCGGCTTTTATTGGTATTTTAATTGAGCTCCAGTGTGAGCGTAGGAAATGCATTTTTAAAGGCATATTGCATATCATTTTATAACATAAGTTAAAAACACTTCTATTTTTTTGCGAAAGTAGGCGAATTTCTTGCTACCAAAGGCATTTTTTGTGTGATGCCAATACGAGCATGCCATGTTTGTTTTTCAACAACGCTTATAGTAGGTGGAAAAGTTGAATTTTCAATTAGATTTTTAATTTCTGGATGCACGAAAATACCCTCTTTGGTTCAGCTCCGCACAATTGTTATTGTCTGTCGAACTACAGTTGCTTTCTGTTTCCTTTTAACGTTGAAGTGGGCTCTTAAGAACAGGTTAATTGTCGGATGTGTCTGTGGTTTTATTATTAACGACACATTGTCATACATAATTTCTTGTTTCGATTTTTCATAAAACCTCTTTAATTGCCCTAGACCATGATTCTGGCTCAGTTCATATCATTGGCGTACTAAATGGAATTTTTTTTTTCGCCTTAAACAAGTGCGTTCAAATATTTAATATTAATTAATCAATAATTCTTATTGCTAAGTAGTCTAATTGGGTCACTCCCAACAATTAGAACTTTTTCACACATGGAATTACCTAAAAGCAGATTGAATACCGTCATTTCCGATGGAGCATAATTTCTTATTACCACCTTTGCTTGTGCGTAGGTAAAGGATATGCCAGTGGCTAAATCGCTTAATCTTTTTTGTCATCAACAGCTATTTAGCACTTAGAAAAGTTAGAAACAACTCGGTTTTATTTCTCCTTAATAAAAGATAGGATAGGGTACGATAAATGGCTTCCCACGCGAGGGGCCCACATGGACAAAGAACCAAAATTCGTGCATTGTGATAACATATATAGGAAAAAGAGAGGGAAAAGCACGAAACAGTAGGGTGGAATGAACGAAGGTCCTTTGGATTGGAGGATGACGACCAAAAGTGGCTAATTACATTTGCATTAACCGCTTCGACCTATTGATGAAATTCATCAGGTGTATAAACCTGCCAAAACCGCTGGTGTGAAGAAGATGCTGAGATGATTTCATCCCATCCTCCAGACAGCTTCTGCAGAAGAATTTTAAAGCAATTCCAAGTCTCCTTGCATGGATAGGTAACGGACAATTCCCGCTAACGATGCCCTAAGAAAACCCATAGAAATTCCCTTGAATGTCTCCGATCTACTCGTGGCTAGAAGAATCTCGAGACTTTACACGTTTGCGCACTAACTCAGCGCTCGCTGCGTTGACATGCATCCCATCTTTCCAGGAATAGACCACAGATTCTCTCATTTTGCGGTGAAACAGCGTTCGTGTTCCCCTATCTAGCCAGCTCATCAGCCATGCAGTTTTCATTGCCACTGTGCCTGGAAATCCTGTGACTCATTTCGAAAGCACAAACAACGAGCCCAAGGCCCTAATTGCCGCTTGGTTGTCGGAGTAGTTATTTACCTTCGCTCGGAAAACATTACAATGGTCCGGAAGCCTGAGTAAAAAAAGGTCCTCAATATAAAGTTAATCATTTTTTGATTTGAAGGATATTTCAATATATCGAAAACTTGAAACCATCAAAGTGAGAGCTGCGTTTGTCGAAACTGTGCAATGCAGAATAAAAGAAGTCAAATAAAAGAAAAAGTGCTTAGCAGTTGTTGTCAATATATTACTTTTTAAAGAACTTTGAAAGTTCAAAGATATGATTTACTCAAAAACTTATTAAAAAAAATGCAGTGCATTTAAGAATAAAAAATGTAAATAAATAAAAGAAAAAAGGTAGCAATTAATGCCAGAATTTTTTTTAAAGCACTTTAATATTTTAATTATATGATTAACTCAATTTTTTCTCAAATTCAGTGCAATATAGTAATTAAAACAGTAAAATATTTGGTGTAAAAGGACGCGTAGATATTCAAAATGGCCTTTTCAATCTTCATCCTTGAATATCCGTGACACTTTATGACAGTTAACTCCACAAAAATAAACAAAAAAGTAAATAAATAAAATAAGACAAACCAGAAAATAAATTAAATAAATAAATAAAATAAGACAAACCACCGACGACCACGCACAAATACATTAAATGCAATAGGGGGCGTGGCCAACTCAAAATTTCTTTATCAAACTGACTTTATAGATGAGCTACTGCAAATCAGCCATGTAAACTATTTGAATCAAATGATATTCAGTAATTAATTGGAATATTGGTTTTGCTACTAATACAATGAAATTCATTTTCTATACGACTTTTATGGGGAAACCAGCCGGTGAACTACCTTTTATGTTCAAATGTTTATTTCTGACAAAAAATGCTTTTGACTAAGTTTAATACCCAATTCTATATATCTTCATTCATAAGATTATAAAATTCCACCTTAATTGACATTTCTCATACCTATATAGTAAATGCAGAGCTTCTCAATTATTTTATACAATTTTTCCAATTTTCAAAACCACAATCCACTAAAACTATTTGCTAGTTAAGCTTCTTATTTGTGGTGAAAAATATTCGCGCATAAAAGGATTTTTATTGATTTCCTTTTTGTGTAATGCATTTATATCTCTTGGTATTGCTGAACATACAGCCACATATTTGTGAAAGTAACACCGACGCTCCTTTGCGCATCAACCAAATGTGTTAAAATATTATGGTGTCATGAATGAAAGGTAAATTTACCCAGAAGGAAATTTTAAGCAGTAAGGAAATAGTGG
Organism: Anastrepha fraterculus; assembly: GCA_037575425.1. Classification (NCBI taxonomy): domain Eukaryota; kingdom Metazoa; phylum Arthropoda; class Insecta; order Diptera; family Tephritidae; genus Anastrepha; species Anastrepha fraterculus. The sequence continues at coordinate 50,245 of JAYXIM010003803.1, forward strand.
AATATTCCTGTCATATTCACTCTTCTAGTGATTTGATTTATTCTTCATGATGCTGGGCGCTGCAGTACCTCCATAGATCCCTCAAAGGGTCATGACACGGGATAGTACCTCAACAGTTTGACCAGTGTTGCCTTTTTTTGACAGTGTTATGCACTCTGTATGTCAAAGTTATTTTTTATATAGCAGAATGAGCTCAAAAACTAATGAAAAATGTTTATCCGTGGTCTTTGCGCCGTTTGATCTGATCATTGCCATGGCATGCGTTAGACGTCGAGTGCCAGACGTCATAAATCTTAAACAATGTGATATTGAACAGTCTAAAGTATGCGCTCTAGTAAATACGCATGAAACATCTCTTGTGGAATACTTAGTTAGCTTAGCTTAGTTAGATTAGGTTCGTCAGTCTTCGCTGGGGGTCACATTAGGCTTCTTGCCATTTATGATATCACAGAGGATTTAGAATTACCGCCATCTCTAAAAACCAATTTATTCTCAGAATAAATAATTTCAGGTTATTTATGTTCACGGACGTGAGATTCTTTCGTTTCATAAAGCAGCGCTTAACCCATTCACCTAGATTATACCGGAAGTAGAGTTGTATAGTCTCCTTCTTCTCCACATCGCTGCTTACAAGATAAATGGCTTCTTACAGCTGCCACACTCCTTATTGAATGAGAACACGCTGAAAGGATGGAGAATATTCAATAGCTGACCCATTATCAATACATCGGACCCAAAAATATACCTTCTTAACCCAAAAAATATCGAATAAAGTCAGACGAAATGCTCTTCTCGTTTTTATCCTCCTTCCGATAGGAGACCCATATTGGATTGCAGATGATGCCTCTGGTAGCCGTGCGTTGGCACTATGAATACTACGCGACGATCGACCTAACCACCGGTTTTATTTTCTGCCTTTTCAGTTTAATAAAAAATTTTGCTACTTCCTGTTCCACCTTTTCAAGAAGAACTTAGTAGCTTATGGCTCGGTTAACTTAACAGTATTTACGAAATCTGGAATAGCAATTGACTCTGATTCCATTGGATGAGCCGCAGATACAGACTTCGCCACTTCGTTAGCCCAGGGTAGCAATGTCTTGATACCTGTTTATGTTCTAGCTGGTTTATCTTCACATAGGTACATAGTCTTTGAGTGTATATTTCCAGTGTCTTTTGCAGCAGCCTGACTGTCAAGACAATCTGTTGGATTACCCATTCCTTTGCAACTTCCGATTTTAAAATCTTGACATAATACGGCTGCGTGTAAGAAAATCATAAGGTATCCGCTAGATAATATCGTATATTAGTTCCTTTTTCGGCCCAGGAGCCAACTATAAATAAATGTTTTTCTCAGACCGATAATGATTTTAGATCTCTTTATTGTTCTCCAGACGACATATAATCCTTACAGTGTTTTCCACAATAAAGGCTACTTACAGAGCCGAGTAGAGTAAGTAATGGCAGACGCGTGTCGTGTAGTGTGACCTTTCTATTCTTGTCTAGTGGAGTTTCTCGATATAAAAAAAATCGAGCATGCGTCATATCACTAAACAAACAAAAAATATATATTTATAAAATTAAGAAAAAATAAACACGAATTTCGAGCCACTTTAAATTTACTTTTTTTTTATACCAAAATTTAATGAGTTACAAAACTGCTTACCTAATTGAAAGGTTTGAAATTATAATGGAAATTTATTGAATTTTATTAAAATTAATACCAAGGTTAGAACATTGAGTTATATGGTTTTTGTTGCAGTGCGAACTACATAGATTTGAACAAGAGAAAAATAAAAAAAGTTGGATAAAATATAAATAAAAAAATCTTGACAATATGTCACACTGCTGTTATTGTGAACATAGGGGCAGGTCTTCCTCACATCCTCACACGCCCATTACTTTACCAAAATGGGCCAAACCTCAATCGGATTGGCTTGTGATTCACTGTCCTGCAGGCAATTTGCAACATTTGATTTCCAAATGTCGCGCGAAGCGTATAAATTTTCCTCTCACGTTGCTCTCAATGCACCACACTAAATCCAAACGAATTTATGCATTGCATTCGCTTGACGCATTTAAGAATCCAAATGGATTGGTGTACATGCAGTGAAGCAAATACATAAAATCAATTTGCCTGCTCGTACACACACTCGTAACTCTCTTCGCCTTTTCCGCAAAGATTTATTTGAATTCCTCGAGGTGATTTACGCGAGTTGAAGTCACGTGGCAAATTTTAAAATTTTCCTTTTAAAATTCAGCCAAATTTCAATCAAATTGCTGCAAATGTGCGTGGTTGGCTTTGAGCTTTTATGTGAATTTATTTTTTTATTTATTTGCATATTTAGTCTATGAAACAGTAATTTTTTATAGACTAATTAACAATTATACTAAAATTAAGGCATCGTAATCAGAATATCAGTACACATTTTTTTAGGCAAAGAAAAGAATCAAAATCGATAGTCGTTGAGATTTGGTTAAATTCGCAAATAGCCCTTCCAATATGGATGCATTACGTGCATAATTCATGCCAAAATGGTCTGCATAGAAAGACAACGAAGCACGAATATATAGCTACCTCAGCGGAATATTAAAATTTATTCTTCCTAAATTTGAGTGATGGCCATAAACTCCTTGTATAGTGCAAAACCTAAAAGTTAAAGATTATATTGACCTTCTTTTGTCCAGGGATTTCAAACCCATTGCACGAGGCAGATTTTGAAACACCTTCCGCACGCGCTCTATCCAATTAATGTGGAACTTGTGCGAGCGAACTTGAGATGCGAACGAACAAGCAGTTTTATGAGGTACGAATCGGTAAAATCAGTGCTATTACGCCGTACAAAACCAAGCGTAGCTTATGCCTTTGTAACGACAAAATGAATATTACTGAACATAAAATATAACTGAAATATCAAAGATAACGCCAAGATCCTTAAAGGGATTGCAATATTCCTCCATAGAAGCTTTACTGGGTTTTTAATAAACTATGAGATTTTGAATAAGAAACATGCAATTTTTAATATTTAAGGAAAGAAAGATGTTGTCTCAGGTACCAATAATCTAATTCATGTAGTTCGGATTGGAGTTTTAGTTTTTAGTATTCTTAACCACTGAATAAATCTTCATATTGTCAGCGTATGAAAGAAAGTAGGCGAAAGATAGCAAGAACGAATACCATTTATAAACAGAATAAACAGCAATGAACCCAGAATGATACCTCATGGTACACCAGAGGTGACGAAAACAGGTTCAGATTGAACAACATCGAGTGTGACAACGTGCCGAATTCGACTCAAAAGGATTTAAGCCATTGAATAAAGGTATAATAAAAACCTAGGCAAGCGAGCTTGTTGATCAACATCATGTGTGAAACTTTGTCGACGGTTTTAGAAAAGTGGGTGTAAATGCAATCAACTTTGCACTCAGAAGAGAATGCTGCGATAAAATACTCACTAAACACAGCCAGATTTGTAAACGTAGAACGACTCGGCACAAATCCATGTAGATTCGGGCAATTGAACTTTTAACTGAGAAATAAATTCTATGTTTGATGACGCATTCCAAAGGCTGAAATGCATTAGTGGGCATTGAGATAGGTCTATACTTGACTTATATCACTCTTATTGCCGCTTTTGAATATATAGAAGTTATGGAAGCGAGTTTCCAAGCATCAGTGAATTTTCCAGAAGATAATGACTTATTGAAAATTGCTATATAAAATGAAATATTTTCTACTGGTTCATTTGGTAATTTTTCTATTCTTTCTCTTTTGTATCAGATATCCCCGCTCACGTTCCGGTACCTCTACGACCACTGCCCCGCCACATAGCGGCCCCTCACAATCGCATCACTCGTCACATCAGCTGCACCATTCGGCATCGGTGTCGCATGCGCACCATCCTCATGCGCATCATCAATCGCATTTATCATCAACACAACAACAACAGTCCGCAGCGTCACATCATCAGCAGCAACCACATCGAACCGCCTCGCAACGATTTCGTGCCGCCACTGCCTCGCGTAAATTCCACTTTGTGTTCGATCCGGCGGGGCGTCTGTGCTACTACTGGTCGATGGTCGTATCACTGGCGTTCCTCTATAATTTCTGGGTTATAATCTATCGTTTCGCCTTTCAAGAGATCAATCGACGAACGATTGCCATTTGGTTTTGTCTCGATTATTTCTCAGATTTTTTATATCTCATAGATATATTCTTTCATTTTCGTACCGGTTACTTGGAGGATGGTGTACTACAAACGGATGCAACCAAATTGCGTCAACACTATATGAATTCGACAACATTCTACATTGACTGCCTATGTTTGCTGCCATTGGATTTTTTATATCTATCAATCGGATTCAATTCGATATTGCGTTCATTTCGTTTGGTGAAAATCTATAGATTTTGGGCATTTATGGATCGTACCGAACGACATACAAACTATCCGAACTTATTTCGTTCGACAGCGCTGATACACTACCTACTTGTGATATTCCATTGGAACGGATGTCTGTATCATATTATACATAAGAACAATGGATTCGGTTCGAGGAATTGGGTATACCATGATTCCGAATCGGCCGATGTAGTTAAACAATATTTACAAAGTTATTATTGGTGTACGTTAGCTTTAACGACGATCGGGGATTTGCCAAAGCCCAGATCGAAAGGTGAATACGTCTTTGTGATATTACAATTGCTATTCGGACTGATGCTGTTCGCGACGGTGCTGGGTCATGTGGCGAACATTGTGACGTCGGTGAGTGCGGCACGTAAGGAATTTCAAGGTGAGTAACAGAAAACAATTCAAAATAATTAAAAAATTCTAAACCTGCAAATATGTAATGAAATCAAGATGAACTTTTATTTACTTGGCATAAAAGTTGTTCCAAATTGATTATCTTAAAAAATATACACTTTTACATTCCTATTCGAATTATAGTTTATTTCCATTAAGAACTTAACTGCAGTAAAGAGTTTAAAACTTTGCTTAAAAAAACTTTCAACCTTTTACCAGAAGTTTTAGAATTTTTCCGGATAGGCAGTTTTATAGCCCATTGAAAAAAATTCGTGACAACACATCAAATTGCAAAAAATCAGCGGTGTTTTTGTAGTGACTTTAAACTTGCAATTTGTTGCATTAAAATTCTGGTTAAAATATTGAAAGTCGTGATGAAATTTTGAAAAATTTTGTACAAAGTTTGAAATTTTGTGTCACCTGGTTTTTTTTGGAATACGGACTATAGTTTTGTATGAAAAATAGTGATGTGTTTATAATACACATTGGGGTGTATATGAGAAGGGGTACGAATACTTTGATCGAGTTTTATTAACATATATTTTTTTTTACTACGAGTGGCTTTCAAAGCTGCCCTATTTTTATCACGAGAGGGTTCCCTTCGAGTTTTATGCTGAGGATTCTTTTTTAGCAGTTGCAATATCTAAATAATGAGAATTTACGTCTACCACCAAAAATTCAAACGTATACCGTGAAAATGTTACAAGAAAGTATTTTCCTGAACCTACTTTTTTATATTCAGTTGATAGAATCTTATCATTTGGAAAACCAAAAACAAAAAAAAAATGTTTATACTATACCTAATTTTGGTTGACTCTCACCAAATACATATTATGATAAGGTAAGGTTAGATAAGACAGGCTAACACCCATTAGGGTTTCCAGGAGAGATTTTTTCTGCACTATCTTCTCTATAGCTCCCTCTTACATCAAATCTGTACCTAAACTGTTTTAAAAAATGTATCCAGTCCCATCCGCAAATTTCTTTAAACCATCCTTTCTTTTTGGCGAATCCAATCTACTACTCCATCAAATCTGTGCCTAAACTGTCCTGGTTCTCGAAAAATTGGCACACCAGAAATCTATTTAAAGTGCTTTCCTCGACTAGTTGCTATACTTTCCGAGCGCTCAATGGACTCTACTTTACTTCTACATCATAACACACACATAAGTACACCACTTATAGAAATCGTTATGCGCCAATAGTGTAGTGCGCTGTTAGAATTCTTCCGAGAAACTGTTATATTCGTTGTTGAGGGCCTTTGTAAACTCGTCGTTATTCGTTCTCGAGTGTTAACCAAAGCGAGCGCGATAATCTTCAGTTGTCCATATTGGTTCACTTACTGTTGGTAGCTGTAGATATTCTCTTCTATACTTTTCAAAACAGTTCACCCAGGGAGGCTTTTATTCCTGAACTCGATTACCCAAATCCTTCATCAGATACTTTCTTCATGTACTCATCTGCTTTCTCTAAACTCACGATGCCTCAGGATTAAGCACAGATTGACAATGTGCTGTTGTATAACTGTATGACATTCTTGTGTACATTTTGGGTTGGTAATTATTGATCTTAACATTTTTATGACACCTTGGTCAGGGAATTGACTAGGAGGAGAGTTTTGAAGCAGCGAGATCCATTATGCTTACTAACGCTGCAGTGGTCTGGATGTCTGCAAACTTATCTCATTGAATGTAGCTGGAAGAAAGCACCGGATTCTCCCCAAATATCCGTTTTCAAACCAGCCATAATGGTTGTGATCTCATCAGCGCCTGGAAGGGTATCCGTTTCTCAGTTACTTCTATTGAAAGGTATGGAAGTTGTGGCAAATGTCGATCTCCGTGGTCTATGAATACTTTCTCTGTTTAACTCCCATTGTTCTGTTTCTAGAGCGTACCATGGCTTCTGCCCATTATTCGCAACACCCTAAACTTTAGAGCACACTGGACACTCTTATATTATAATTTTATATGTGAAATATTCAGAAGCATTCTGCTTTTATTACAAGTAGGGCGGATGGGATTTTATGTAATCCATCTCCCAGCTGACCAACGCGCGAGAGAGGAAAATGGGTTTCGCCACCGCTCTAGTCATCTCCTTTATTATCTGCTGATAGTTAGGATAGAGCGGAGTGGAGTATCATAGATGTTGTTCATTAGTTATTGTCGATTTTAAAGTAAGTTAAGCCGAAGCCAATTTTAACTTGTTGTAGGAATTTTTCTTGAAACATTGGCATTTACATATGTATCTTCCTTTTCAAACAATTCTACAACAACGCATGATTTCGCTTGCTCTTGGTTTGAAATTCCCATTACTGCGGCGCGAGTTAATGCATTGTTGGACTGTCTTGCGAAAATTCTCACCCTTTTGGTAGTAATTACATTGTGCGTCTATGTATGTAATTCTCCACGACTAAGCCGCAAAGTTCACAAATGGCAGCTGTCAAGCAACAGCGCTGGTAGTTCGACACACACATAAATGGCGCTAAATTCTAAATAGGTGGCCTTAGTGGAGCACCCATATATGTGGGTATCTACTATTTTCCACCACCAGAATAAATGTTAAAAGGTCGTTACCATGATAAGATATAATAACAAAGCTTAACTGAAGAGTGAAAAAATATTTGCCAAACAGATAAGACTACTAACTATACAGAATATTGAAAGCGTGACTTAGTGTACGGCAAAGGGTGAATATCAAAGCATAATCAACAACAATCATAACAGCAACAATAACTATACATAAGTAACATTCATATGCGCAAGAATGGCAGAGGAAAACACTAAAGAGGCGTGCTTGCGCGATACAAGCTAAGAGTTAAAAGCATGATTGAATGAATGGTTGAACGAAAGTAGGAGCTTAGCAAGTACGTGAGTGTGGAAGGGCAGGATATTCAATGGTTCTATGAGCAAATGGGTATTGAAATCTTAATTCCACTTGACTTCATTGTCGCTTGATAATACCCAACAAATGTAACGAAATAGACAGTAATAAGAACAGCACAAGTGGCAACAGCAACAACCAAAACCCATATAGCGCAAACACAAGTCACTAGAGACGAGAACAAGCAAAGAATTACAGTGGAGTGGAAAGGAGTCGAGTTTAGTGCTGAAGAATATGAAGAGTAGGTCAGAGTTGATAGTGGAGGTAAATGTGCGATACGCCGTCAAGAGAAAAACAAGAGCGCTGCTGCTGTTTGAAACCTTCACTTCCAGTAAACGACAAGGGGCTTGAACCGCCCAAGCATACTCAGCATACTCGTACACGAAGGTAAAACTGTGGCTATGAAATATGAAAATGGCTGGTATGTTGCAAACAGAGGCCATTGGAACCCATTTCAACTTCAACGCTTTCGCTGACGTCGAGAGTGGGAGTGGGAATGAGTGACGTTGAGTATGACGACGATGATGTTGCTGATGAATTTCCAGTTGAATGAAGATGCAGATATAATGTTCTTCCTTTTGCTGCTCTCGCGCCAGCAAGTAGGTTTTCATTATACTCATTTCTTGTTTGCTAGAAAGCAAAAAAAAAAAAATAAGTAAAAGAGATGAGTTAAAAGATTTATGGAAGGAATGAGGCTGCAACTACTATAAAACGATTTATTAGAAAATATAGCCAGCTCATGAAATAATTTTTTAGTTAAATAGTTGTTTTAGATAAAGGCAAGAAAATGACAATGGCTAAGTAATGGAGATGAGTGATTGGAAATATTTTTAAGCTAGACAACGTTTTTTCCCTTCCTCGATTTATAGCCTTTAAGTCATTGTAGTGGCGGAAGAAGAACGAACTTCAGAAATTTTTAAAGCAGGTCAGTGAAATAAATAAAGATTCTGAAATGGAGACTTTTTTTCTCCTATAAAATTTATTTTTGCCGACGTACTATAAAACAGAATTGCGGTTGTTCAGCTTTTCTTCGATAAAACTTTTTTTGAATCAAGTTCAACGACGTACGTGGGAGTTTTTGGTATATGCTATACATTTTTGCAAAAACAATGTATTTTTTTAAGAAATTCAAAATTAAAAGCAAAAGAAAATAGAAAAGGTTTGTTTTAAATGTTCAAAATTAAAAGAAAGTTCGAAAAAGTTCAACAAAGTTGAATTAAAAGGTTGTGTTTGAAAAAATCAAAATTGAAAAAAAATCCAAACGTTTTTTACATGTAGGGAGTTTTACATAATTCAAAATTAAAAAAAAAATTAAAAAAGTTGGAAAAGGTTTTTTTCTTTAGTTCAAAATTAAAAGAAATTTCGATAAAGTTAAAACAAATGGATTTCTGAAAAGTTCAAAAGGTTAGTAAAAGGGATTTTTGAAAAGTTCAAAATTAAAGGAAAGTTGAAGTTCAAAAAAAAAATGTTTTGAGAAGTTCTAAAATCCAAAACTTTTTATAATACAAATATCATATATCTAGTGATTCAAAATTGAAAGCAAATCTCCAAAAAGCTAAAAAGGTTTTTTAAGTTGAAAATTAAAAGAAAGTTAAAAAAATTGAAAAAAAAAAATTTTGTTTTAAGTTCAAAATTGAAAGAAAGTTCATAAAGATTTTTTTTGAAAGCTTTAAATTCAAATCAAATTAAAAAATAGTTAAATACAGTCAGCAAAAATGGTTTTGTTTTTTTGAAAACAATCGTAAATTGAAAAAAAAATGTCCAAAAAATATTTATTACATAATATAATCGTGTATAGTCAGTCAAAATTTAAAGTTAATCAATCAAAATTTGTTCCAGTTATAATGGTAGCGCATGAACACTTTGATCAGTTTTGCCTATTTTTGGTGTTTTTGTTTTGAATGTTCATTGATTTTCACTTTATTATATTAAAATTTAATAAGCTATAAAACTGCATACCAAAACTCTTTCTAAAAATTTTAATTAAGAGTTTGTGGAGTTTCTCTAATTTTTGAAACATTTTCAAATTGGATTTATATGGTTTTTGTTAGACAATAATAAGCTGTACTTTTATACGAAAATAATGCAAGTTCAAAAATGAAAACAAAACGAAGCAAAACTTGTTAAAATTGATCAAAATGTTTAGGTCTCATCATATATCGCGGGCTGTATGAATTCAGTTAGCTGGAAAAATTTCGGTTTGAAAAATGCGTTTAAAGGTTTTGGTATAGCGGGGCAAAAGTGTACCAGAAGAGAAGTGCAGCAGTTTAGCAGCACTCTTTGCAATAGAGAGCGTCCAACGCTCAAGATTCCGCTCCAGATGTGAATACATTGGAGTACAGTTTCTGATCAGAATTGGAAAACATAGCCTGTCGAAGGCCTCACAGAAATTTGGAGAGTCTTGGATTGAGCAGCGACGTCAATATCCATGGTAATCGAACAGCGACGTACAATATCTGCATGGCTTAATCGTTTGAGGGCTTGTATAAAAGCAAATGGTGGCCATTCTTGAGCCTTCTTTTGAATTTTTTTGGTTTTTGTTGGTTAAGGTAGGGTTGAAAATGCCTTCGCATTTACAGCGACCATCGTCTACTGCATCGTGTGGCGTGGCCAATAATACAATCCCCCCTCCTCTTCTGGAGAGACTCCCTTCCCGGAGCTACTTTCTGCATTACTTAGGAGCGCCCAGAATGTCGTCCATAAAATGGACCAATTCAGGGTCCATCATGCTTGTAGCCAACTTCATGTTATAGGCTCGTCTTTTTATGTTTCTGTCTGTGAAGCTTCGCTTTGTTGTATTGCGTCGAGATCTATCTGGTTTCTCCGTAAAACGCCTTCAACGTATCTTTTAACCGCATTCCCGTTATCCTGGTTCAGCTGATATGATCGGCGATATATTGTCCGCGTATCCCACGAGGTATGTGTGTTCTGGCAATTCTATACTCAGGAGCTCATTGAAGCTCAGATCCCCAAGATCGGGTCCGCTAATAGATCCTTGGGCTGCCTTCTTTTACATAGGTCGACACATTTTCCAAGGGAGCATTAGTTACAATCAGCGCTAAATTTTTAAGAAAGACGGTACATATATTACAAGCTACTTTTTGTTTTTAAACAATTTTTAATTATATTTAGTAGTTTACAACTTGTATCTATAAATTAAAGAAATGCACTATTGGCCACTGACTTCTTATTAGATATTATTAGACTGTTATAGTGACCATAGTGTCAAATAGCGTCTTGCTGTGATTTTGAATAGAGGGATGATCCCATTCTTCCCCTTTCTCCCTGCTTCCAAAATGCAACAATAGATTAAGGAGTGCCAAATTTCAGTTGTAACTGAATACAGAACCTTGTATTATAAAATCATGCAAAAATACTAAATTTAAAAAAAATCACCCTACTTTTTATTATGCTCAAGCCGATAAATAAATTAGTTTTCAGAAAAATGGAAGACCGTGGAGTTCCGGAAAAATGTTGATATATATATGATATGGGAATAAGTTTCCGACCATTCTTAGCCAAAGTAACGAATTACTTAACCAATTAAATAGTACCTGCTATTACGTGAAGTATGTACCATTGAAAGCTGCAGCTTTACTCCATCCTTCACGCAGCACACGGATTCCTCTGACGAAAAATTCGAGTTCTTTTGGTTTGATCCATTCATTGAGCCAGTTTGCGATGCTCTCGCAGAAGTGAAGAAATGAACCGCTTTATTGTATAAATTGTATGATCGCCTATATTCGGAATCGAATTGGCAAAGAAAGAAGAAGAACCGCTCTTCAATAAGGGCTGACTGAATTGATCGGAGATCGGAACAGATGGTAACCCGAAGATGCAATGTTTGGGGAAGACGGCGGGTATGGCAAGATTTCCCAATTCAGTCGCTCTGAATATATCTGGACCAATTTAGCAACGTGTGGCCTGGCGCTGTCATGCAGCAAAATCAGTTTGTCATGTCTACCGTCCCATTCCGGCCACTTTTCTTTGAGAGCTCGATTCACACGCATTAGCTGCAGTTGGTAACGATCGCTAGTGATGGTTTCAGATGGTTTAAGAAGTTCATAATAGATGACAGCCTTCTGATCCCACCAAATGCACAACATAACTTTGTAGCATATATTTTTTTGCTGTCGCTTGGTTCACCTGGTGGCTCCAACATTTTCGACGCTTAGGATTATCATAATAGACCCATTTTTAATCCCCAGTGACGATGCGATGCAGAAAACATTTTCTTTTCTGTCGTTAAAGGAGCATCTCACACGTCACCAAACGTCTTTCGATATCCCTCTCCTTCAATTGATGTGGCACCTGCTTTCTGGATCATTCCCATCGCGTGCAAACGCTTACCGACGGTTGATCTGTCAACATCCAACTCTTTAGACAAAGGTTCGACGTGCGTCTTCATCCAATAACTGTTATAGTTTTTCTTCGGTGCCCCTTCGCGATCTTTATCACTCACGTCGAAATTGCCACTTTGGAAGCGTCCAAACCACTCTTTGCAAGTTGTATTTGATGGAGCGTGATTACCGTAAATATTGATCAATATACGACACGTTTCAGCTGCACTTTTCTTTAAAAGGTAATAATGAAACATTACTTCCCGCAAATGTTGTGCTTTTCGGGACGAACGTAGACATGTTTCACGTCAGATAAAAAAGAATCTTTACGTTTCAAACGAATGTTAACTACTGCAATCGAGACCTCACATAGACACCTTGAAAGCACCAGTACATTACTAGAGCGAACAAAAATACAGTATCAGCAGCGACACCTCTTTTACGAGGGCGGAAACTTATTCCCATACCGAATTTTGGTTACATCATACATGTATGAGTGACAACACATTTCGCTTTTACGCCAAGTGCTGAGTGGCTAATCAACAACTCTGTGATGGTCTTTCCGGGAGGAGGAGTATCAACCAGTGTTACGCCTTCAGGGGCTCAGTCAAAGCCAAACTGGTACATGTACAAATGCAACAAAATAGAGTTTCTGCTTGACGTGTTAATGCGCCGATAGTGTTAGTTAGTCGGCTTCGAAGTGCTTATGTGTCGCCGTTAGTGTTCGTGTGTATGTGTGTGTGTGTGTGTGTGTGTGAATGGACAGGTGCGAGCGCTTGAGGCAACTATGCATTTGCAATGCTGTTTATTATCGCTTGTTGCTATTAGTAATGCTGCTACCAAGCACTTTTTTCTCTTTCATAACTTTTAAAGCGATGTGCCCTTCTTTATTGCACTGTGAGCCTTGACTTGTGTACAAGGTTTTTCATTTTACTTATAGTCGTTACGTTGCGCTGAAACAAAGAAGCGACAAAACAAAATTAGGAAAAATTTCACTCATACCCCTTTATGAGCTCACAATTCAGGTACTAAATTTTTCGGTCAAGTCTGTCAATTTTACAAGAGTAATGAAAAGTTGGAAGGATATATTCTGTTGCTGGTTGTAGATTATGTTTACCAAGCGGTTATCCACCTTTGCACCCACTTATATCATGGGTGTATGTCTGTATTTGTGTACATTTGCTGTCAAATTAATAGCTGAAACGTGTTTTTGAATTAATTTCGAGTTGCTCATCATTAACTAAATATAACAACACATATTTCTTAATGAAAATTCGGCAACAATACCCTTCCTGACACATCTGTTCCTGCACACACTTTCGTTCGATTCTCCTGCACCTTTTTGCAGCCACTCCTTCACCTTTTTGCTACCTTTTTTACTCAGCCGTTTCTGCTTGCATGTGTTTGCGGAAATTAAGAGCCCAAAATTACCATCTGATTAGATCTAATGATACTTTAAGTGACAAAGCATTTTTACTGTGCTGGGGGCATAGAGCTCGTGCGCTTGGAGCATCTGTTTGGTTGGCTGTGCATACTATGCATACTATGTATGTTATGTATTTCATAATCAGCATAATTCATTTGCGGCAAACGTCTAAAAAAACGACGACGAAAAACTTTTCCACTTTATCAACAATCGACTTATTCCTGCTCTTCTACCTCACTAATACATGCAAGTACATACTTAAGTAGGTACTTCCATAACACTTTCTTCAGCTTAGCTATCCAATAAATCTACTCGCACCCACTTAACTGAAAAGTTTGGCCTATTAAACTTGATTTATTTCGCCCCTGTCATGTGTCAATAGTTTTCTGCATATTAGACAATATTTATTTCAGTACTTAATGAGGTTAAACGATGATTTATCAAAGAAGTCATAAATATTAGTAGAAGTATTGACAAGTTACCCAACAAATGCGAAAATTATATAAAATGTAGCGAAATATCAAATTATGAAGATTTGTTTTCCTCTTCAAAGTAGCTTTTGGCTAATCGTAATATTCATACATTTTCTTTGGGTCATAGCTTTGGTATAGCACAAAGCTTTACACACATATACATATATACACACTTTTCTATGATTAGCGAAATGAATACCTTACGCTGAGAGCCTATAGTATATTTCAATTCCAGTTTGGGTCCTGAATAACTTTTTTTTTACCGTTTTGTTTTTCCACCAGCGCATTTGTGCCTAAGGATATTATACTTTTGTCACGGTTGTAAAGGGTGGTTAAGTTTCAAGGGCCGGTGTTGATTTTGAATCAAATACAAGCTTTTTAGGAAATTATTGTCATTTCTCTTTATTATGATAATATTGGTATGGCTCAATTCTTCTTCTTAATTGGCGCGATAACCGCTTACGCGATTTTGGCCGAGTTTAACAAAGCGCGCCAGTCGTTTCTTTCTCGTGCTAACCGGCGCCAATTGGACACACCTAGTGAAGCCAAGTCCTTCTCCACCTGATCTTTCTAACGCAGAGGAGGCCTTCCTCTTCCTCTGCTACCACCAGCTGGTACCGCATCGAATACTTTCAAAGCCGGAGCGTTTGTATCCATTCGGACGACATGACCCAGCCAACGTAGCCGCTGGGTCTTTATTCGCTGCGCTATGTCTATGTCGTCGTAAAGCTCATACAGCTTATCGTTCCATCGTCTGCGATATTCGCCGTTGCCAACATGCAAAGGTCCAAAAATCTTATTCAGAATCTGCCAGAAGGATGGTTCCATGTGTAGAAGTCCACGCAAGTGGGGAAAGTTGCTGATCGCCATTCACTTGGGAGTGACCAGGACGATTCTTCTGCATATGGTTCAAGCAGCTCACAACGTGGATTAGCCCACGTATCCATGTATCTGGGTAGCTTCCGAACACCCGTTCGGGAGTGAGCTAACGTGAGAAGGCGAAGCACTCCAGGATAGCTGGTTGTGCGCTGGGTTTGGGACCTGCCACTTAAAAAGCCATTTTGGAAAAAATACGGCCCAATGATGCCGCCGGCCCATAAACCGAACTAAACAGTCACTCTTTGTGGGTGCATTGGTTTTTCCGCAATCACTCTTGGATTATCATTCTCTCAAATGCGGCAATTCGGCTTATTGACGAATCCACTGAGGTGAAAATGTGCCTCATCACTGAAGATGATTTTCTTCGAAAATAGGTCATTCACTGTTGCCATTTCCTGCCACCATTCTGACCATTGACGACTCTTGAAATGGTCAAGAGGCTTTAGTTCTTGAGTCAATTGCACCTTGTAAGCGTGTAAATGCAAGTCTTTATGCATAATGTTCATCAACGACGAGCGTGAGAGGTGCAATTGTTGGGCACGACGACGAGTTGAGATAGACGGCTCTTCAGCCACACTATCGCCAACAGCAGCAATATTTTCTGCAGTACGAGCTGTACGAGCATGCATTGGTGTTTCCACATCTTCTACAGACCCGGTTTGCTCAAACTTTGGCACAATTTTTCCGATTGTACGCACATTTGGACGATCTCTGTTATAAATGAAGCAAAATTACTCAAAATTGCGGCAAATTGTGAATTCAAATACGAAGTGAGTAAAATTGATACAGAGAAATATTTAAGATGCTATCTGCACAGTATCCAGCGTTTCTTGCCACCTAAGGCCGACCTATAGTTTCACTTGGAAGGAGATTTGATATAAAATTTCTACTGCGTGAGCAATGGCGTAATCCATTGTCGGATATTTTTTTGACCGGTGGGTCCAAGAATGCAATAGGCTCTGAAACCGCTTGGTACTCAACCGATATTAAAAAGTATCATTACGCAATGAGAGGAATGGCAACTGTTCTCCAAACGGAAATTTTTGCCATTCTGAAAGCAGACGAATGGATAACGGGAAACAGGTTGGAGTCTTTAGTGGCAGTCAGGCTGCAATAAAGCCTCTGGAGAACGCAAAGCAAACCTTAAAACGTGGTCAAGAATGCAAAAAGAAGTTTAATTATGCTCCAAGGCAGAATAAGTTTGTACTTGTATGAGTTCCAGAACACTGTGGTTTCAAGCTAATGAAATTGCCGATGAATTGGCCAATTGTGGATCAGCGGTTATCCCACAGGGACCAGAGCGATTAATCGGAATCAGTTCTTCAGGAATCATGAAGTGGATCAGCGTTTTGTGATAAGGGCGAACAGAAAACTGTCGAACTTTCTTCTAAAACTTGGAAGAAAAGACGTTCGGTTGATGGTCGGTATTATTACAAGTCACAATCCATTGGGTCAGCATATGACCACCAATGAAATTATTGCCAACGGATAGCACTGAGTATTTTCTCTTTGAGTGAAACGCCGTATACAAAAGCTTCAGCGTATAAGCGTCCGAGAAATCGGAGCTATGACGCCTAAGAAAAGCAAGCATGACGTAAGATTTGGAAATAATTAAATTTATATGACTAGTAAAAGTAAGCTTCGAATCAAATATTACACCCAAGTCTTTAATTTCACTTACACGTGACAGGGGTGTTCTTGATGTGTGATAAGAGGAGTCAGTAACAGTGGCACGCTTGGAAAAGGTAGTTTGAAAGCCCTTATGTATGTTGAGCGATATACGATTATTGCGCTGCAGCACCAATCTTCTCAACAGAACGTCCAGTGTTTAGTCAGTCAGTTCGTTTTCTATACTCGACAGAACCAGTTTCTTGAAATTTATTCACCAACCTTTGAATTCTCGGCTCATCCGGACGATTATTTACACCAAAAAAATCACCAAATATTCGTTGTATTGCTTTTAAAGTCGACCATTTTCATAATAAGTTTAATAATTATAACTTGAACTAAGCTTCTCGTGAAGTGCTAAGGGTTGCACTTTTAGCATTGCGTTGAGCGCTAACACACAGACAACTTGTAGCAAGTGTGAAGCGCCCCACTTATCCCAATAAAGGCGCACCTTTGAACTCTCTCCAGCTTCTTTTAAGAAGTTATCCTCTCTAGCGAGTTCCACCAGACACAGACTCGACATTACAGGACTGGCTTTAGTACGGTATTATATAAGTATATCCAAGCCTACGAGTGTATTTCTCTCATGAAAAAGGTCCTCATAACAAAACCATCTGCTGCTCGTAGGCGGCATAAAATTGTCAGTCGCCCCATTTGTGGATATAAGGCTCCATTGCTCCAAATACATTTCCACAAGCAAATAAAATGTTAACAAAATCAATCAGTTGCAACAAAAGCATCATGCGCACACACCGATATATGCACAGATAAACATTTATTTGAGTTTATATTTTCATTTAAATGACCGTAAATTGTGTGCCGGAACAATAAAAGAGTTTATAAATTCCAATTCATATATTTGTATATTACACATGATTATTTTGTTAACTTTGTGAGCATATTCGTTGTTTTTGTTTTTAAGTTATGACACTTTGACACTTTTTGCTTTCATTAATGTCGATGCGTAAAACTCAAAACTATGCAAATTGCTAAAATGCCCATGAAAATAAAATGAAATTGTAATTTATTGCGTTGCGCCTGTCCAAATACAACAACTGTAGTAAATAAATGGATCATAAATAAATTTAAATGTCCGAAAATGAATGTGTCACAAAAACAGGAGATAAAATAACTAACACGAGGGTTTAGTGAGTGAATGGAGGGAGCGTTTGATGTCAGTTGAGAAGTGTAACGTGAGTCAAGCCTGTGAATTTAGGCTGAAAGTTTATCAGTGTATAGAAGTTGTATGTTGATTATAGCTCAAATGTATATTTTCAATCCTTTATCTATTTTATTCTTTTCTATTTCACATTTATCACAAATAAATACATATTTTGGCTGATGTATGAAAATATATGCATTTTTTTATAAAGAAGTTATTTTCGGGCTTTAACAGTTTTGAAGAATGTTTAAATTACGGTGTTTGAAAGAAAAAGTACCAGCTGTTAATAAGAATTAGGTGAAGTAACCCGTTTTTATGAAGAAGAGAGTGTCCACGGAGAAGAGAGGAAATAAATGTTGAAGCTGATTAAAGGCCTCCTTAAAGTCAATGAAGACGAGGCAGAGGATATCCTGCTCTTCGTCGATTTGATCTGTTTGATCTACGCACGATTTTCTTAGTATAAATCCAGCCTATTGTCTATGTAATGTGACGTCGATTTTTTTGCTTATTCTGTTATGGATGGCTGTACGGAGGACTTTTAGGGTTACACATAGCAACATGATCCCTCTCCAGTTCCCACACTTGAAGCAGCGGCCTTCTTCGGAACCTCCACTAATATGCCCCGCATCCAATCAAGAGGCTGCCTTCTTTTTCTAGATGGTTTGGAACAGCCGGCACGACATCTGTGCTGATAGCTTCAGTTCGGCTTTTAGTATTTCCCAGATTTCACACTTCCAATAGCAGTCTCACGCGCTTTAACAGTTGGGCTACACAAAGATACGCCGGCAATTTTTTAATGAGCTTTCCGATAATTGCTGTCGATGCGGGCTCATCGGATATTTTGAAGACTTCACCGCTTGAGCTGCTCACGAGTGTCGGCTATAAGTTTTCTATTTTTGCCTTTGGTTCCTACTTTAGACATGCATCCCCAATTGATCAAATTTCTTTCAACGTGTTTTAATGACGTTTAAATAGGCCCATCGCAGCCGAACCGTTATATTTTTGTTTCATGGGGTCGAATAATTAGTGGCGAATCGTTATTGTATTATGCGTTTTGCGTCAATGAGAGAAAAGTGTGTCTATCACTATCTTCCAGCAATATTTACATACAAGTATTATTCAATGCTAACTTTTATCCGGCGTAACATCCCATCTTTTTCTGTTCTATAAACATTGAAGATTTCATACATCTGCCTTTTATAAGGTTTAGACTTGATTACGCTGCCTTCGTTATGGCTCCAATATTGCAAGCCTAAAGCGAAATTTCACAAAATATTCATTCATTTTTCGCTCCGTTCGTTGAACTTTAGAGAACCTCTACGTAGACTGCATTGGACTTCAATATTTTATGTTGGAATTTCAAAGTAAAATTATGTAAATTTTGCTCTTTTGATTAGAGTCTTATCGGAGTTGAAGCAAGTTCTTCATTTGGGCCTTCACTGCTTTGTGGAGCCGTCCGTAGTACTGATAAATGTAAAATTTTACCGTGAATATAACTGAGCTACATTATTATAATAATCTTAGCAATCAAGTAGCTGTGGAGACTCTCAGTTTTCTTGTTTACTTTTTAGTCGGAGTGAACAAGAAAAAGACTCAAACCCTCTGCTGATTTGCGCGAAAAAAAATTCAAGAGAAATGCTTACAATTTTTAAAATTTATATTTATTTTGTCATTATCTGTTTGAATATTTTCAGCATATGGCTGCCATGGGAGTCCAAGACAGCCCGATATGTCTATCCTGTCGTGAGGATGACGAAACTGCAGAGCATTTTCTCTGTAGCTACCCGGCGTTTTTCAGAATGAGACTTAGGATATTGGGTTGCGATATACTGAGAATGGACAAAGTTCATACTCTTCCTCTTCCGGATCTCTTAAGATTCATCAATGAATCCAAGAGATTTGTGGAAGAGTGACCTCAAACTAATTTATCCGTCTTACCACCCACTCTTTATCTTTACTATCTCTATTCTTTCTGCTGATATCTATCCGGGAGTAGTACATTGGTCTCCTGACTGAGTGATTGGACTTGTCCAACCCCCGACAAATTTAATCTATCTATTTCAAAGCATGCGAAATGTGACTTCTGGCAGAGGTAACACTCTTTCAAAAATTGGAAAACTATACTCTAAACAGCGTAAGTTTCCAGTGCATATAGTATACCGCCATTCTATTGTCAAGAAAAGCTTACGTTTATACCTTGATTGATGCACAACCAAAATCTGTGACGTTCTCACTTGTTTCTTGCACCTTTTTTATTCATAACAAACTGTGGAAATGTTCTATACTCTATAACTTCAACTTCTTCAATCATTGGGATTAGATTGAAAAGGGTAACTGTGCGGAGTACATCAGTACTATTTCACTTGCATAATAATTTTGTATGATATCGTTTCCACCTAGTAGTTCCTACTTGAACATTTTCCTTACACGCAAGCGGCTCGTTAGCTTTCACATTTTTCCTTTTAAACGAACATTTTTCAAACTACAACGACAGCTACCATAGTGGTGCAAGTTTATGTGTGGCTGCCATGAGATTGGTCATTGGTTCACTACTGCATTGTGGAAGGGAAAAATTAACTGAATGATCAAATGATGAATGAATTTTTTCTAATGACGGTTGGCTCTCGGTAGGAAATAGAAAACTTTCAAAAGCGTTTCGGACATGAAAAGTTTCTTATGAAAACCATTTATCATTCGGAGGCAGCATAAAACTGTAAGTTTCTCCATTTTTGGTACAACTTCAGAATGCGAGCACAAACAGGAGGTGGAGCTTGGCTGCACATCAAGCAATGGATGTGTGGAGTAACATTTATGTATGCGTAAATTTATTAAACATATTTAACCAGAGATGTCAATCCTAAGATCCCGGGACTCCTTTCAATGTGCAAGAAAGTTGTTTCAATTTGCTTTCACAATAAGTTGTGAATAGATTTGAATTGAAAAGCTCATGAAACAAAATCGTACAAACAAATCAACTCATTCATTAAAGCTAAGTAAGATTTTGTTGTTTAAAATTTGTTTCCAATCAAGTATTTAGTAGTATTCTAGTAGTTTAAGCTATGAGTTTACCCACGTACAGGGCTCCGAAAAAGTCGTTCTAGAGACTTTAGGACAATAATATTTAGGTCAGATTAATTTCGTTATATAACATGGAACCACAGACTCAAAAAATCGAGACTGAGTCGTATGAGACCCGATATGAGAAACACGACTAACATTGATACTAACATTGCCTAATTGGAAGACATGCAAATTGACTGGATGTACCACTTCATGACTTTTGTCGAAGCTGTCAAGATGTTGAAGAAGAAGAAACTGTGGAACACTTCCTGAGTGTATGTATTGCTCTATACAGAAAAAGGCTTTCTCCATTCGTATTCACTTTCTTGACGCATTGAAGAGATCTCACAAATAGGTTTGCCAAAATTAACAAAATTCATTTAATCCGCAGGTTGCTTCAGAGAAGACACAGGAGTGTTAAGAATGAGCTTCGGTCTTATCACAATAGGAATTTTCAGGCCTAACTATGACGCATGACTGCCACTCAACTTAACATAACCTAACTTATGCCATGATGTACAAAACTTAACCGTTTTTGAGATAATCGATGTTTATTATTTTTAAAATAGAATTTTTTCTTGCTCGTACGCCCACTGTTTTTTTGAATGTTAGTTTTCAGCTCCAATTTTTTTCTGTTTTTTTTAAAGGGTATGTGAATGATGTGAAAAATCGTAAACTCAATACTTTTTCAAGCAAATGTTTTTGAGCATCAGGGCTTGACTCAAGATTTACCGACGATTTTTATTATAAATATTGCTAACAATTTTATATTCTAAATGTGTAATTTTTTTTTCAGTTTATCTTAAATTTTAAATGGTTTTATTTCATGGTGTGTTCAAGTGCTTTCTATTATAGAATATCCTCGCATATTAAAAAAGTTATAGTCCAAGGTGAGTCCCAAGACGCTTGCCAGGATCCCGAAATTACTTTACAAAATTTATTTGCATGCCTAATGTATATCCATACAGTGTGTCTGTATGTGTGCTTATATGGTACCTATGTACAATATATATTTATACAGTGAGACTTCTATTAAGCGGACACTCACCGTCAGTCAACTTTTGTCTGCTTAAACGAAGTGCCCGCTTAAGAGAAGTGTCCGCTCAAGTGGAGGCTGTTTATTTTAAAACTTTTTAATATTTTATTTAATTTAAAATTATTTCTTATTTTAATTAAAAAACTGATCTTATATCATTCAAACAAAAATGTGTATGCGTTTTTTTCAAAAGCGCAGATTTTAATGATATGTTTAAGTGCATATAAAGTAATAATGCAAATAAAAATAAATACAGTGTACTCTCTCTTAAGCGGGCACCTAAGGGACTGACAAATTTGTCCTCTTCTGAGAGATGGGTGCCTATGGGAAAAAATATAAAAAGTGTTCACAAAAATGTGTAATAGATGTATCTTTAAACAGTTTTATTTCCAAAACAAGAATATTAAAACATACAACATATAAGGCAAAGAAACGATTTTCATCAAAAATTTGTTCAAGAATGAAAAAACAAAATTTATTAAACAAGATATTTAAATTGATTTAAAAAATACAGCAATTTTAGCTTGGCGAGTTTGTCTTTAAATTTCAATATCTTGAAGATCT
>JAYXIM010003806.1:0-118931 GCA_037575425.1 Anastrepha fraterculus
TCTATCTATAAAATTGTTGAGCAACAGAAAAAAATATGAGCAATATGAGAATAAAAATGTATGACATATCTTTACCATCAAACATTGACTGAGAGAGGATAGTCTCGTATTCTTAACGATGAGAGTAAGCATAAATATCAAAATGGTTAGTTTCATTACGTAATTGTACATGTTTCGGAGGCCAACATTAAAGTTAACTTCCTACAGAAGTAGTCGGAGAGAAATCGAGCAAGTGGAAAGGTTGATAAATTTAAGATGAGCTTTATAACCAGTATTAATAATATGAAGATTAAAATTAAGTTTAGTATTCATGGTAACGCCTATGTCAACATATTCTTGCTGCAGACTGTTATCAGGTATTTTTTGTTTTTTTTTTTTCATAAAATGCCGACTGCACAGTTCTCCATGAAAAGTACACAAGTTCGCATTTCCAACTAAAAATACTTCCAAATCATCTGAATCTGTTTGTGGTATTAACCTTTATTCAGGCATAAATCAAAATGTTTACTTATGTAAATATTTTATGATATCAGAAATATTAGACCTCTTCTTTTCGCCAAGCGTTAGCAAGTGGCGAATAGATGAAGCAACTGGTATAAATGAACATATCTTGGCAGCTCTGGGATAGCACTGCTTCAAATTACATTCGTTTGTAAGACAGTAAGTTATACCAGTTTAATGAGGTATGCTCGCTAGCGGCGAATCTTGCTCGAAAACTTTTTTGTTGCTTTCGCTTACAAATTTTTCGTTAAGTTAATCGAGCATAAAGATAGCGTGCGGGGAAGTAGCGAATAGAAGAGGCCTATTATTCGAGGCCTGAATACAATTTGAATGATCTACTCCTATTAACGGATCATACAAAAGTATTAAAACGTTTTAATTTTTTAGCTTTAGTTGACATTTTAATGGAAGTGCCCATATATCAGTTTACAAGATTACTGGTGGTTTGAATGTCAAAGTGATCTGTTTTGTTTACATTTTGATTCAAATTCATGAGATTCTGGGAAAGCTCAATTCATAGTGAAATTCGTTAAACCCATAGAAACTAATCAGCTAATTTTGATATTTAAACCACCAAATTGCAAAAATTAAATACATGTAAGTTTTGTTTTTTTACTACTGCTACCACCTTGTACGAATTTGCCTTGATTACTAGATAATGTATAATTTCGCAGACGCACTTGGCGGGCATATAAAAAGGTATTTTTATTTATTTATTTCTGATTATGAAATTTAATCAGCAAACAAAAGCTTCTAGCCATGACTCATACGCCTGTGTTCGTGCATAATGGGTAACCTGTATGCAAAGAGGAAGTTTTACATAGGCCAATCTGAAGTATTGTTGTAAGGAGCGTTTGTAAGCAAAATTAAATAAATGCCCGCAAGAGAGTGATTCAGATACTGGCCAAATGCAGGTGTAAAAGACCCAGAACAGAAATTTCAGCGGGTTGAAGAAACTTCCAAAATAAAGGCTAATTCTTAGAAGTATTAAAACAGCAATAAAAACCTTTATAGTTTATTGACTTTAAAGAACCACCAACATGCTGCATTACAGGTTGTATTTGGGTTTGAAGAATATTTTCCCAATACTATAAGTATGGTCGGCCATCGTATTGAAACCGATTTGATTTGCTTAAAAATAATACCAAGAAATTGCAACTTCTTCAATTCCTATAAGAAGGGGGTCATACTTTTTGAAAATTCACGCCATTCTTACAGAGTTTTTTGTTGGATGTCTTTAATCTTTTCTTCTGTACAAGAGTTTTCAACACAATGACTGTTAATGCTCTTCTAAATGTCTCTCTACTAACGGAGTGGCAGTAGCTTTTTTAGAGCTATTTTAAGGGGCGAGCCTGGCTTATAAGGTCTAAAAATTGCATCTCTTTGCGATTTTTTTTTTAAGCACAGCAAAGTTTTTTCTATTTTTTAATCAACATTTAAAAAGTATAAAAAAATTTTGTACTGGTTAAAATAAGTTGAAAAAAATTTTTAACATAGAAATTAGTAGAGCGCTGCAACGCTGGAGTTTCCAACTGGCGTACAAGATACACCTCGTAATTATTATCTAAAGCAAAAAATTCAAATGGATTACTAATTATCATGATTTTTTATTCTAGAAAACTAGAGAAAACTAAGAGAAATTCCAAAATTTCAACTTTTTGGAGGTTTTAAAGAAAAAAATGCCTTTCTATAAAAAAAAATTCACTTCAACTTGGTATAAAAATCTTGAAAAATTTTGTTTATCTATTTTGTTAGTTCAAATAGAAGAGAATTTAATACTGAAGGGAACAAGCTATGATTCAATTCATAAGGTTTATTAGGTTTTTTTCATTCGTGTACGCCAATTCAAAGAAATCATAAAAATGAAAAGTCGAGAAAAGAAGACAAAGTTTGTACTATAGCTGTCCGGCCACAGCGTAACTACCTAACGCTCGCCTACCTTTGGCTTTGTATCTACGGAAATATTGAGAATTAGGCTCTGTAACTTTGTGTGAATATTCTGAAATATATTAGGAATCGCTTAAAACGAAACAAAAAATTTGATTTTTTTGACCTTATAAACCAGGCTCCCCCCTTAACTTATTAGTAAAGATTTTTGGCCTCAGCTCCCGTCATACGAAATCACGCAGTATTGACATGGTCTCTCTGGTCGCATGCGACGTGTCGCCATCTTGCTGACACCATCTCTGTCTACTGAAGGAAGGATGCTCATTATTTGTAGAAAATAATTGTTCAGCAAGCGTCGATAAGATACATCGTCCACAGAAATTGATTGCCCTTGACGATTTTCAAAAAATATGATCCAACTATTCCACTGTTTGACATTGCACACCAAACTGTCACTTTGGGACTGAGAAGTGGCTGCAGATAATTTCATAGTTAGTTCTGTCCTTAAGATTAAGCGCTTGTACCCCAGGACTGCCGCTATCTTGCACTCGGACTGACGTGGGTTATTGTGCAAACTTGTAACGAAGAGTTCAATGCTTTCATTTGCTCTCATTGTTCGGCTGGGCCCCGGCCATGGGCTGTTTGCCACCAAACTGGTTTCCTGGAACCTTTGCATGATCGAATCAAATCCTCACTTGGGGCATCACGTAAACGTCGAATAATGTAACATGAACAAAATCTATGACGAGCACGAATGAAACGAATCATAGGCCTTGAAATACGTTCCTATTAGGGAGAAACTTTAAATTTAAAACCTAATTCTGCTACCGGACGCAATGTATGTATACGGCCATTGGACCTTACCAGCGTATAAAATCTGATAGAAAACCCCTCTTCACCACTTTCTCTGGCTGCGTCTAGGTTGACCTAATTTCCACTGTAAAATTATGCAAGCCTCTGGGTGAATATGTGATATAAAGAAGCTTCTCATAAGAAACATGAATGGCGGAAAACTTCAGCTCCTTCTATTTGTAGAACAACATCAAGCCATGCATCCCAAATTGAAGCAGAAGATCGAACAAACATTTAAGAATATATATGTGTATTCCTTCGGCCTCGGTAGTCTAGCGTAAGTGCACTGGCCTGCCATCCCAGAGGTTGTGGGTTCGAATTCCACGTAAAGCACGGTCCTCACACTTTTCTAAATTTACCTACTTTTACTGTTTCAAAAAAATCATTCCTCAAGTCGAAAAGCCTTATCCTTTCCATCCTTACTACCGCACAATAGTCAGCGCATTATTTATATAATATTATCTCATATTTATATAATATTGTTGTTATATTCATTTGTACATAAACAAGCGAATAACATATATAACCATCATTATTATATTTATTTTTATATATGTAAACATAACAACAATTATATATATACATTCAGGGTTGCCCATATTCGACGGACCCATCTGGCAACACTGTATCTTTTGACAGAAACGTCAGATCGCTTAATGACATACCGCGTTGGAAGCGTTAGTCCAAGCAGATTTTTACCATGGAACAGTACACGCCACGCGAGCGCTCCCAAATTGTTGAAAATTACATTCAACAAAAAAAGAAGAAGAAGAACAAAATCATCATGTCCGTTGAGGCTCATTTCTTATTGAATGGGAGGTAAACAAGCAAAATTGCCATATTTACGCCACTGAAAATCCTCACGAAATTCAAGAGGTACCTCTTTACGACGAAAAAGCCACTGTTTGGTGCGGCGTTAGTGCGAAAACGATTATTGGGCCGTTTTTCTTCGAAAATGAAGATGGTCAAGCTGTTACCGTCAATCAGGAGCGTTATCGCGATATGATAACCACTTTTGTGATGCCAATTATTCGTCGAAAGCGTATGGGGAAGTTCTGCTCAAGAACAACATCCGTGAGGAAATAGCCGCTATTCCAGCCGAAATGTTAGCTAAATCTATGGAACATGCTGCAAAACGGGCACAATACGCCGTACAGGTTTAAGGCGGCCATTTGAGAGATATCATATTCAAAAAGTGATGTCAACAAATCTACTTAAACCAAATAAAATGATTATTATCATCAACATCAAAAAAATTGTGTTTTTCTTTGATTAAAAAAAAACACATGGGTCCGTCGAATATGGGCAACCCTGTATATATATAAACACATCATTGTTATGTATATAAACATAATAACGCACACACGCACACAAACCAAAATATAAGAAAACACAACACAACATAACATAACGTGCAGTTCAAGCAAGGTAACGCCGCATTTTTTGGTGCGTGCAGCCGGCTACATCGAATTATAAGACGTTACCACGTCAAAAACAAAAATATTGATCTGATATAATTTTTCTAGTACACTGCCCAGAAGACATACCAATACATACATACTATTTATGGGTAAGTAAGTGCCTGAATCGTATCAGTAAAATATTGTTGTTAATATTATTTTCAATGGAAATTAATATCATCTCGACGTGTTTATATCGTTTAGAGATGTGGGCTATTTCGTGTACTCAAAACTATCGACGCCACGAGTCACTCACTCATAACAGATTCATAATCATTATAAGAAACAAAAATCTGATAGTATTGTAATTCCCCATTCCCCGATCTAACACTTTGGCTATAAATATTCGTATATTGTATACTATAATGTGTTAATAACATTTCGTGTACTCAAAACTATCGACGCCACGAGTCACTCACTCATAACAGATTCATAATCATTATAAGAAACAAAAATCTGATAGTATTGTAATTCCTCATTCCCCGATCTAACACTTTGGCTATAAATATTCGTATATTGTATACTATAATGTGTTGGTTGAAGTGGTAATTCAGCAAAAATCCAATTAGTGCTTCCGCACTATTTTCTTGCCACATCATCGCTACCAACAAATTATACGATTACTTCTCCACGACTATATACATTCTGTGCGATTGAGTATCTTTATGAGGTTGTTTAACGTACGTCTTTACCAGCCAGCTCTTCCTCAAAAAGCGGTTTGCCAAGGGTTTGATAATCTCGGACATTCCCAGAGGAAGTATAATATAGTTTCCTTTTCTCCGGTTGAT
Source organism: Anastrepha fraterculus (assembly GCA_037575425.1). NCBI lineage: Eukaryota > Metazoa > Arthropoda > Insecta > Diptera > Tephritidae > Anastrepha > Anastrepha fraterculus. Next base: position 5,489 of record JAYXIM010003806.1, read on the forward strand.
TACAACTATGGCCGTATATATAGTAACGGATGCCCATTTCGGCTGCCTGCTCTTCTATTTGCCAAAAGGCAGTTATCACTGCCGAGCGTCAGCAGGCATCCCTTCGTTTAATATTTGCCAATGTTGACGTTTGTTCTGCTGACTTTGTAGGTTGTCTGATCCCTCCATCTACAATCCGCGATTTGTAAATATTTTGAGGAGATTGCATTCTTGATTGCACCCAGTGGTGTGAATACCGTTTCTGCAAGAATGTTATTCATGGCTGATCCCCCTCTAGCCAGTTCGTCCGCTTTTTAGCTTCCTTCATAATTTATGTACTATAATTTGTACGAAATTCATCATTAAGATAGCCAATCGTAAACTATAGTAAGCGACCTTATCATCAAGCATTGAGTCAATGTTGTTATTTTAGTAGATGTCTACAGTCCGAAACCGCCTTTTTAAAAGTCTTTTACTACATATAATATATAAGTATTTATATTGTATGCTAATAAACTAAAAACAATAGGTGTGCTAAAGCTGTGTAATAATTGCTGCAATATTGGAATTCTGTTAATTGCTTGATAATCTGTTGATGATGCTCAGCTGATAATCTAGTGCAATATTGCAGATATTATTTTGCCTATATATGTAATACGTCTGTTCATGAAGCAAATAGTTTGTAACAATTGTTACATATTATCACGTTTTGGTGTTCATGTACCCAAAAAATTTGCAAAGTAGGAGAAAGTGAGAGAGCAAAATGGCATTTCATTTAGAAGTGAAGTTGCATAAATTCTTACTTGTAAGAATTTTCCATTGAGAAAAACAGCTGATCGCAAAGTAAAAATAAACACGAAATAAAATTTGCGAATTGCAATTGCTAACGGAATGTTCTTCATCTGACTGCGAGGATGAAATGGAACGAATTATTGTGGTCAAAATAAAATAATGTGATGTTAAGCTCAACTGAAAAGATTTTTAATTTTTGTGATTTTTCGCGCCAACAAACTAATCAGCTGTTCGTAAAACCAGCAAATTGTTACTGGTTTAGCGATCATGTCTTTTTTTTGATATTTTTCGCTTTGAGAGCGAATTCTCGGAAATTAAGTTACAGGCACGTTACTGGATAATTTTTACATGAACAGACCTTATGTGATATTTGATAGGGTTCTTTGAAAGGGTAAGAATAGAGCATGAACTTTAATTTCTGCAATACTTTACCCAAAAGAACCGATTTCTTCAAATGAAATGTGGCCAACAACTTGGCTCCAGCCGAGGGCCTTTCTTCAGTAGAAACAATAAATAAATAATATTAAATAATACCACTTTTTATATAAAGCTTTGCATACGAGTAACAATATCGCTTTTTATTATAAACGGCTTACCTTCAGATGTGCAGTGAAATTTTTTGTGCTGCGTATGTTTTGCTACAGATGAGCAACTGATTGTCTTTCAGCATTTCATCGAACACGTAAAGTTGGCAATATTGTAAGAATTTTCACTTAAAACATAATTTTATTAAAAAAAAGAGTGACACTGTCGCAAATATTGAAGCTCGACGCAATCTCTTGTCAACTGAGAAAATCGTCCCAGATACTTAAGGGCATTGTTATTTAAGCAATTTGTAATTATTTTGCTTATCTCCCAAACTTAACCTTTTTCGATATATTCGATTTTAAAGATTTTTGATAAAGTTTTGTATTTACCATTTTGTTTCTTAAGTGTCGAAGATGCTTGTTTTTTTCAAAAAAACTTCTAACTATATTATCATAATGCCCACAAAACTATTAATATCATAATTCCCGCTATTCAGCTCCGAAACACAAAGAAGAAATAATTTCCATTATTTTTGCCTGATTGCTTAAATGGCGGGGACCTACGAAAATGTTTAAGAAATAATTTACTCTCGGCTAACGAAATGAGGCAGTATCTAAGAACAACTGTCTTGAAAATTAATTTAAGGAGAAGAATGAAAATTTGTATTAGGATAGAGGTGGTCTTCAGGAGAACAAATTGTAGTGCATAAAGCAGTACAAATTGTTAACTTCTTTGTTTTAGTCACGTATTTCTACAATTTTTTTCTTATGAAAATTTACGTTGCACTAGTCCTACGTTCCACCTACAGGTTATTTTTTATATAATCTTTTAAGTATATAAAAAGATACTCTAGCTTTTTAAATAATATATGATTATTAGCGATAAGAAGTAGGGAACACGAAAATAATGGGCTTCTTTTGAATAGTAGAGTAAAGAGTAGGAGTTACTCTTTGTTCTCCACTTTGGGCTCAGGCGACCTCAACTCAATTAATTTAGACTTTGTTTAATATTATTAAAAATGAATCATTTTATCAACAAAATTGTCAGTAATCAATAAAAATAATATTGGAACTTGTCTGTGTATTTTCAGAATTCAGAAACAGGGGAAATGGACTACACGTATCGTCCACTGTGCTCGGTAAAACATCAAGATTTTGATATGGAGACTGGTGAACCCTTAAACGGCACAAAATGGAAAGTTCGATATGTCAAACATGAAAATTTCCACATACCCAAAAAATATCTACGAGTCCACCCCGCCGAGGAAATGGACACAAAAATTACCACTTTCTGCGATGACGAGTATTCACAAACAGCTATTCATGTAAAACCATTTGCCACGGCAACCAAATCAGAAGAGAAATGTGGTAAACAATATAAAAAGGAGGATTTCATGAATATGGACGGAGTTAAAAATGTAATTATAAAGGGTGTTTTTTTTAGAGGTTAGGTTTTCAAGTTGGCACTACTTTTTTCATAGATGGTCTTTTTGACAGCTGTCTCTTGATTTATGCTCAGTTTGGTTTGCCATTTCATAATGAAAAGACTTACACCTGAACAACGTTTGCAAATCGTGCAAATTTATTATGAAAATAATGGTTCGGTTCGCGCGACGCATAGAAGAAAATTTTTTTCAGCGATGAAGCTCACTTTTGGTTGAATGGGTATGTCAATAAGCAAAATTGTCGCATTTGGAGTGAACATAATCCACAAGCCATTGCTGAGACGCCGTTACATCCTCTAAAAGTCACTGTTTGGTGTGCTCTATGGGCAGAGGGAATCATTGGTCATATTTCTTTGAAAATGAAGCCGGCCATAATGTTACAGTCAATGGAGAGCGCTATAGAGCCATGATTAATGACTTTTTCGTGCCTGAATTGGACGATGTTGATGTGGACGACCTTTGGTTCCAACAAGACGGCGCTACATGCCATACAGCCAGCGCAACAATCGATTTATTGAAGGAAACTTTTGGTGAGCGCATTATCTCGCGCCGTGGACCTGTGGCGTGGCCTCCAAGATCGTGCGATATAACACCGCTGGACTATTTCTTGTGGGGCTACGTGAAGTCGCTTGTCTACGTAGATAAGCCCGAGACGATTGACGTCTTGGAAGATAATATTCGGCGCGTTATTGCTGACATACGGCCCCAATTGCTGCAAAAAGTGGTCGAAAATTGGGCCTCTCGGCTGGAATTTATTCGAGCCAGCCGCGGCGGCCACTTGCCCGAAATCATTTTTAAAACATAATGGCAAACCCTTATCTTTATAATAAAGCTAAATTCTTGGCCATAACATTAAATTATATACGTTTTATTTCATCTTGAAAACCTAACCTCTAAAAAAAAAACACCCTTTACTAAATGTATACGAGTATATATGTTTGTTTTTATTTTATCTTCAAAAAAATACGAATATTAAAACAATGAAAAATTTTGCAGGATATCCTCTTGGGTTACACTAAGGAGACATATATACTTTTTCTCATTCCATCACTTTTTTACTTCACATTGACTTTTACTTTTATTCTGCTTGCCATTGAGGGATTTTTACACTGCTGGGCACACAAGAAAAACTCCTTAAACATGAATAAATCCTATTACTTCCGCAGCCCATTGCATCTGTTGACATCCCAGTTTTGCGCGCGTTGCCGTTGTGAATATGAAATGGAGATAAAAATTTTCCAAACGCTAAACAAGCAAATGCGCAAAGTCAGACATTCGAGAGCGCTGAAAGATGTAACCAAAGTAATAGCATAAATTTTGAATTTGCTTTTATTTACGGATCTATAAAAAAAAAACAAAGTTGATATTTTATTTTAAATACGACAGCGGTTCTGCGTTACCACAGCGACTTGGATTCAAATCCGATCAAAGAATATGACTTTCGCAGTATATACCAAAAATTTATTGGGAATGTTTTACGATATTACTACAACAACAACCACTCGGGGTTATATAAACTTTGTAAATTTTGGAACATACGTATGTAATAGCTCAAAAAATTGTACATTAAAAATGCAATATGTTACCTTAAAAAAAAGGCTACAAGGCTTGAAAGTGTTATATTTATTTTATGCATAGGTAATCGAATTCAAAAAAAAAATTATATGAACCTTTTAATCCTGTGCAAGAGTCTATACGATCTTAGTTGTATTCTTATAATACGAGGTTTCTGCATATAAGCACGGTTTAGTACTATTGAGAATTGAGTTGTTTAAATTTTTAGCCATTGCTTGAATCACTCCTCCGCACTCGTCAATTATAAATGACTTTTGTTTTTCTTGAGATTTCGCATACTCGTATTTATGTATGGTTAGGTGGAATTTATATCATAGAACTATTGGGTTGGGGAATAAGTTCATAGCGTTCTTATATTTTCTTTTATTTTACAACGATTGGTTCGCTGTTTGGCAAAGGGTAAGTATTCTTTCGATAGAACTCTTTCTGCTCTATAAAACTATATTAATTGTATTTTAAAATTATTTAATTTTTAAATAGTTTTGAGGCTTAGAAATGGAATACCCAGAAGGCAAAAATCAAAACCGTAGCAGCGCGGAACATTTGCGACGTGTATGGAGAAGGTGTCATAGGCGACTCTACAGCACGGAAATGGTTTGCAAAGTTTCTAAATGGCGGCTTTGACGTCGATGACACGCGGGGGGAGACCTTCTGAGTCCAAAAAAGAACGTCTCAAATCGCTTTTGAAGGAGAACAGTCGACAAACCAGTCGTGAATTAGCGGAAATAATACCGCTCTTAAACAGTGTTTTTTGTATCGAATCAACGCGGGAGATGAAAAACGGTGCCTATACGTCAATATGAAGCAAAGAAAGGAGTAGGTTGCTTCAGGAGATACGCAAAAGCCGAGAGTCAAGCCAAATCTTCAGCCAAAGAAAATTATGACATGTGTTTGGTGGGGACGGGCATGGTGCACTGGAAAATGCTCAAAAAGAATGGCATGGTCAACATGGAGCTCTACACTGCCCAGTTACACGGCGTGAATGAGGCTATTCGAGTGAAAACACCTGATCGACATGATCAAACCATAGTCCTTCACGACAACTCCAGGCCCCACGTTGCACAAATCTTCAAAGTCGCACTCCAAGAACTCGAGGCCCTTCAGCATCCACCGTATTCTCCGGACCTTGGACCGACCGATTACCATCTTTTCCGCTCCCTGTCAAACCATATGAAGGATACAGATTGGCTCCAGTTATAGTTGAAACTGATTAAGGACTCGAAAATGTGCAAAAGCGAAAGGACATAAAAATCGTCACGAAAGTAAAATACCAAACCCTAAAACCTGATAAATGTATAAATTTAATTTTTGGTTAGGCCATGTAGAGTTAGAACGCGGAATTTTTGAATGTGTATTATTTGGACCTATTGTTGAACATACTCATAATTGTCCGATGTGTAGATTTTACATTATTTATTTAGTATCAGGTCAGTCCATAAGTTCATGGATTTTTTAAAGGTGGCTAAAAAATTAATAAAAAAGATGTTTAAAGTATTTATTAATGAATAATATATTTTCCTTCATTATTTACAATGTCTTCCCAACGTTTAAGGAAATTTTGAATTCCCTGCTCAGAAAATTGTTTGTCCTTGGAGCCAAAATACGCTTCGATATCCCTTTTTATAGCTTCTTTTGAGGAGTAGTTCTTGTAACTCATATGGGCTTGAAGTCCACGGAAAAGGTGATATTCACAAGGTGCAATATCCGGAGAGTATGGTGGATGTGGCATTAGCTCCCATCCGAGCTCGTTCAGCTTGCCTAATGTTTGCCTTGCGGTATGAGGTCTTGCGTTGTCGTGGTGAAACAAAACTTTGCGTCTATTCACTAAAAACGGTCGATTCCTCATTCAGGTTTGATAGCTGATAGGCATAACAATCAGCGGTTATCGTCTAGTTTGGTTGGTTCCAGAAGTTCATAATAAACAATACCCGCCATATCCCACCAAATAGACAGGAGAATCTTCTTGGGGTGAAGGCCATCTCTAGGGGTTGGTTCTGGTGTTTCATCTTTATCTAACCATTGGCGTTTGTGAACAGGATTATTGTAAAGGATCCATTTTTCATCACCAGTAACGATACGGTTCAAAAAACTTTCATTTTCAAGCCGTTGCAGCAGCTGAGAACACACATTCACTCTCTGCTGAAGGTTGGCGACGGAAATTCTATGCAGAACCCATTTTCTCAACTTTGAAACCTTTCCCAACTGAACCAGGTGCCTGTGAACTATTCCATGCGATGAATTTAACCTCTGAGCTATCATATCGCCTGTCAAATTTGGCTCAACTTCCACGAGTTCGAGCAAGACGTCGGAGTTAAAGACTTCAGAACGACAAGCGCGCGGGGCATCCTACACGTCGCAGTTACCACTTTGGAATTTTGAAAACCTCTTTTGCGCAGTCCTTACACTCACAGTATCCTCTCCGTGAACAGTGTTTATTTCTGCAGCAGCAGTTGTTGCATTTTTACCACTTTTATAAAAAAAATACAAAATATGCCTCTTATAAGCGTTCGAAGATTCCATTTTATTTCCATTTTAACAACACGTGCTTCTATCCTCGATTAAAATCACTTTTTGAATGCACAATATATCAAAGAAAATATAAATAGTTCCGTTATATTCCACGAAAAGTAGTTTCTTACAAAAGTGAAATTATGGGCAAAATACGCACAAACTTATGGACTGACCTGATATAGTATTTTAAAATTTGAATTATACGTGTCAGAAAATAGCGAAAATACTACCGCAGTATTATAAGATTATTTTGTAGAGAACCCCATACGGGAAAATCGGCATATGCCTTATCAACTCGAGAGCGCGCCAAAAAATATAGAGAAAGCAATAAATAACAATAAAAGTGCAAAATTATCAAATGGCGAGCGATGTAAAAAGTATCGTGAAACTGTAAAAAAGAATAATGCACACAGTAAGAAACAATGGCTAAGAGAGACAACAGAGATAGTTTTGGAAAAGCGGTCAATAGTCCTTCGGAAAGTGAAGATGGATAACCCAGAGCAATTAGATAATAATAATAACAAATTCGTAAAAAGCCAGAGAGTGAAGAATTTGATTTTGCTATTGCAAATGGTGATGGGCAGATATGGAAAAAATGGTCCAACTATTGTTATTAATAAATCGGATTGTGGTCAAGGAAATAAAACCAGAAAATTTAACAAGAATGTAATCAAGATATCCAATTTTATTCAATATAATTACAAAGAAACAATTAAAATTACATAACATACAAAAACAATTATGCATAATATCAACGCTTTAGATAGCAAACATCAGGTCTCCATTTTATTGCCAACTGTTCAATATAATTGGCACGCGGAAAGTGTTGAGTTGCCTAAGGCAATATTCGAAGATTTTATCGGTGAAATTGTCTTGAAAATCCAATGAATTCAAGAATAACCTGGTACACAAAATATTTAAAAAAAATCGATAAAGTGAAGGGTATTTTGGAAAAACTGCGTACTAATTACTCCTCAGGATCGCGTCGTTTATATACAGGTCCCGAACGTGAAATAAAATGTTCACCGAACTCGCTTCTAAACAAGTCCATTGTTACGAGTGCTGTGTTTCATGTGGCACCGTGTTGCTGAAACCACATGTCATGCAAGTCAAGCTCTTGCATTTTGGGCAAAAAAAAGTTGGATATCATTTCACGGTAACGCTCACCATTCACAGTTACGGTACGATTCGCAGCATCTTTGAAGAAGTACGGTCCAATGATAGCTCCAGCCCATAAACCGCACGAAACTGTGACCTTTTCTGGATACATTGGTAGCTGTTGCAATTCTTCTGGCTGATCTTTACTCCAAAATCGACAACTCTGCCTATTTAAGTACCCATTGATCCAAAAATGAGCTTTGTCGCTGAACACAATTTTTCGATAAAAAATTGGATCTTCGGCCAACTTTCCAAGAGCCCATTCACCAAAAATTCTGCATTGCGGTAGTTCGTTCGGCTTAGGTGGTTCGGCTTCAATTCTTGCACCAGCTGTATTTTGAAAGGATTCGCACCTAAATCATTTCGCAAAATTTCGCACGTTGCTGAGTAACAGAGACCCAATTGTTGCGAACGGCGACGAATCGATAACTGATGGTCATCATTAACATTGGCCGATACAGCTGCGATATTTTCTTCAGTTCGCACTCTACGTAAGTGGTTTGATGTCCAATAATGTAAATTTGGTTCTAACAGAACACGCATTTTTATAACAAAATTGAATGATTTGCAAGCGTTGTTCGTTTGTAAGACGATTCATGGTTAAATTATAGACCAAACTGAAGATGTTTGACAGTGAAACAAAACACGAAACGTTCGTCAGCTGTTTAAACCAACTGTTTAAAAAGATAATAGCTAAAAAATCACCCGTTATGAGCACTACAAAACCAAATCTATTCGGTATACAACTTTTCACGACTCAAGTCCCGCCGGTCAAAATGACGCCAACGGTTATGGAGCTCAAAAGAAAAAAAAATTGGTTATTTAATTTGAAGAACCTATACAAATTTTAACTAAATTAGCCGGGAACCCTTCTAGTTCCGACCATTCCGTATAATCGAAGAGCACCATTTAATATTTCAGAAATTTATTAATTTTTTTTTTCATTTTTAATTGTATGTAAATTCTTCTCCGCCATGTTCGAAAACCCTTATTAATTAAGCAGGAGTAAAAAAATTTTGCTGCGCTAGAGATTACAGTATTAATGTTACGATTTAGGAACGATAAGAAAATTTTACTAACGATATAAAACAAAAGTGCAAAAATATATGTAAATGTCATTGACTTAAACATTTTGAATAATATTCCAAAAAAAATATAAACGAATTTACAAAATTTTAACGAAATTTGAAGTTTTAATTTTTTTCTTATATGTATGCAATTTTGTTACTCATTCAATTACCAGAGGTAGCAAACTGTTGCCTATCTCACCTGCGTACTTAATTTTACAACCTCCAAAAGCAAACCAAAAATCTGCTTATGGTGGTACATTCTATCAGAAAGAGGAAATAATTCGTTATTCAGATAATATACAGTGTTGTCTATTGTCACTCGTAAAAGTTATGTGTTGCCTTTTTTGGATTTGTTCCACTTCTTGTATGGCTCTTTAATCGTATGTTACGACTGGTTCTGCTATTGTGCCCACGAGCGCACTGTTCTGTATTCACCTGCGAGGTCTTTCATCTCAGCATACCCTATACTTAACTTCTATACTTATTCGTTACCATATTTTATAACCGTTTAGATATTAATTATATACATCCTAAGCACTCTGACAGTGTCATAAACATACATATCGCACCCTAAATACAAAAGGGTCACAACTCAAAATTTTCCACACTCGAGCTTGACTTGTTTACAGTAGCACAGAAAACAAACTATGTGACATATCACGCTGAAATTTGCCATGTAAGCTTATAACAGTCCTACCAAAAACCAAAAAATTTATTTTTGCCATATGTCATCCGCGGACCGTTTTATTGATAACGTCTCGTTCATATTTGAGCAGAAGTACATTTTGAGTTGTGACCCTTTTGTATTTAGGGTGCGATATGTTCACGGTAAATAATGAACTAAAAATTGAAAGTATACAAATTTATATCACACACACTTTCACACATATACATATATATTTGTATGTTCGTATATTAACCTCTACTGCTTCAGCTATCCACTTCCAGTCTTTAAACTTACGCTTAATTTTTCTCTTCCCATATTAAACAAAACATATAGTTTTATTAAAAATTGTGAAAAAATAGCTACTTTAATTGACCTAGTTAAATAAATGCAGACGTATCACACAATTATATTTAGTTACTTTGACAAAGGCAAATTTTAGCATCTTACAACATATTTGTGTATGTAATTACCAATATTGCATACAAAAGTCTCTAGTTTTCATCAATTTGAGCCATTTTCTTGAGACTCGGGGAAACTTCAAATTCCGCGCCTGTGCAAGATCTCAGATCTTCCACCGAGAAACCATCAGCAATTTCAATTAGTGTCAAGCCAACGCCTTTCTCCACGGAAAAAACAGCCTATAAAATAGTTCAACCAAAATGTTGCTGGATTACTTAAGAACAATACTTAAGCTTGGCATTTAGTAACATACCTTTTCCGAAATAATCAAATCAACAACGCATTGTCCAGTTAGTGGCAACGTACATTTGTCTAAAATTTTGGGTGAACCATCCCGTGCGTTATGTTCCATTGTGATAACGACTTTGGTGCCAGGAGCCGCCACCAAATCCATAGCGCCACCCATGCCTTTCACAAGTTTACCCTAGCATCCAAAAATAAAAGAGAGTTCATTGTGGTTTTATTCACTTACGCTTGTATGTATCATCATCATGCAATACTTACCGGTATCATCCAATTGGCCAAATCGCCAGTCGCAGACACTTCCATTGCTCCAAGTATCGTCAAATCGACATGACCACCACGAATCATAGCAAAACTGTCATCTGAACCAAAATATGATGCTCCTGGTACAACAGTTACACTCTCTTTTCCGGCATTAATCAGATCTGGATCAACCTGTTCCTTCGTTGGGAATGGTCCCAGACCTAATATTCCATTTTCGGACTGCAACATAACTTTCATTCCTTTAGGTATGTAATTAGAAGATAAAACTGGCATTCCGATGCCCAAATTGGCGTACATGCCATCCCGGAATTCTAAGGCTACACGTTTTGCGATTCGTTCACGCAACTCTTGTCCTGGGCTAGACTTTGACTCATTATCAGTGTTTTCACGCAGGCGAAGGCGCTCTACTCGCTTGCGATAGTTGGAGCCCCTAACGATTCGATCCACATAAATGCCTGGAATATGAATCTCATTCGGAGTTAACGCGCCGACAGGTACAATGTCTTCTACCTCAACAATGGTTGTCTTAGCGGCGCGACTCATAGGCGCATTGAAGTTACGTGCTGACTTGTTGAAAACTAAACAAAAATTAAAAATACATATAATAAAAAGAAGTAAAGAAATGTTAAATAGTAATAAGCAACAGAGAGAGTAGAAGATGCAAAATAACCTGCGAATGACAAATTTTTGCCCAATGTCCATGTTATAAAATTTTTAAACAGTCCCATTGCATACTCTATTATAAAAAATGTGAATATGTTTCTCCATATTGGTTACAGAAATGTAACATAAGTAACTTGATATTAAAAAAAAGGCATCACACAAAAATAGGTCATAGTTATTAGCTGATTCTGGAAAGGTAGCCTACGTATTACCAAAGATAACATTTACACCATTTCTAGGGGGAGACAAAAATCAAAACTTCGTCCGTATTTGAGTTTTTGTAGTAAGAGTAATGCGAGTCCCAAAAGGCAGCAGATGATTGGACTTCGCTACCGGCATTCAGAAGGCAAAAGCTTGTAAAGGCGAAGATGGACTCTCGTGAATGTTATTTAAAACCTCTTTTAGAGGTAGTACTTGGGTACTAAATATACTGTGCTAAATAGTTTTGCAAATTTTTTCTTATTTTGCAAGATATTCGTAATTAAAAATTTAAATTTGAAAGAAATGCCCTTTTTAAGAACCTTTTAGGCAATATTAAAAATTTCTATATTAATAAAAAATAAATTTATAAAACCGAATACTACAAAACTTGGAAGTTTAAGAAAAATCAAAGTACACCAACCATTTCTTTTTCCAATGGAACTGCCCAGGTTTTTAATTTAATGTAAACAAGTGCGCTTTATTCCACACATTTACAAAATTCTAACGCTTTCTTGCTTTGATATCATCCCGTTTACCGAATTTGAGGAAATTTACTGAGGAAATTTATTGAATAAAAAAATATTTTTAAGTATTGGAAATCTTTATTTTGGCCTTTACGAGCTCTATTGCTTGTTTTTATACTGCAGCTGTCTAGTTCGCCTTTGTAAAAAATGTAAATTACCGCCTTGTATTTTTTTAATTAATTTAGAAGGTATTTGGGGCTATTCTATAATTTCGCTTATTTTAAATGTCAACCATTCCAAAAGTGGCAGGTATACTTGGACGATCTGAAAGATATCTCTATCCTTTTCATTCTGAATATGGTGTTGTATATTTATATGCATCATTGTTATTCACTTCCGAGTGAATTTTAAGGCACGTGCCAGCAAATTAATTACAGAACCTGCCCGATTAAGTATTTTAAACAAAAAATGTTACTGTAATTGAAATATGATATTAGATAATAAGTAAATTAAATGCGAAATATTTTTTCTTTCAAAGTCATTTAGTGATTCTATGAAAGTAATCAAAACTCGTGTCCGATTATTTGAAGCCGCGGTTCATAAGTATGGACTTTTGATAAAACAATAATTCAAATTTGGTAAAAAACAAAAATCAATACTAATTCCAGTAATACCGAGATATGTATGTGATGAAATACTGACCTAAATTGCCATATGGGTCGGCTTTATAAGCCTTTATAACAGCATAATCGGCAAAAATAGACTCCTCCATAATGTAGTCTCTCCCATTAAATGTTTGCACCGGTTTGGGTTTACTAGCAACTGCGATTTTGCCATCCTTTGTATACTTAATTGGCGCCCCTCCTTTTTGTACAAGGGTACCATATCCAGTAGGTGTGAAAAATGCCGGAATTCCTGAAATTAATTTGTAGTATTCTAATTAATATCAACCATGAAACATTCATTATGTTCATACTACTTACCAGCGCCACCAGCTCTAATTTTCTCTGCAATAGTACCCTGTGGTGTCAATTCTATGGCTAATTCACCTGACAAATATTGCCGGACTAGTTCTTTATTTTCACCGACATAAGAAGCAATCATCTTGCTGATTTGCTTTTGTTCGATCAGCAAGCCAATACCCCAATCTTCAACACCTAAAAATAAGATTTAAATTATTTAATTATTAAGTATACGAGGTTGTAAAATTTCTGAGAATATGGGGTAGAAAAATTTGTTTTATCAGAATTTCAATGGTCAATTTCATTTAATTTCATTTTTACAAATATATATAACAGATAAATAAATGTTATAACAAGAGCTTAACGAGATTATGCCTAAAAATTTGTTTAAAATTTTTTTTTTTTTTTTTTTTTTTTTTTTATTACAAACATAGATACAATATAAAATACATAACAATGTTTGTTGGCACTGCAACTAGTTACAGATAAACTAACGAGCAGTACAATTTTGGTAACATAAATAAAATTTTGTGAAGAGATTTTCATAGCCCCTTCCTTAAGTTAACAGCCATCATGCCAGATCATGTGGTTTAATTCGATGCAGTCGTCGAGTTAGGCCTGAGGTGTTGAGCAGATTGCTAGCTTCCTCGTTCACGTGCCTTTGAAGCCTATGGGAGTGGGCTTCTGCTTGTTTTTTAATTTCTTCAGCGACCGTAGGGATATTGAGGTCACGATGAATATCCTTATTGCGAACGAACCAAGGTGCGTTGAGAATATCTCGAAGGATTTTATTCTGGAGTCGTTGAAGTATATTTATATTACTTTGACTGGCGCAACCCATAATTGCGCGCCATAGGACCACACTGGTTTTATAATTTGTTTATATATCGCTATTTTGTTATATATGGATAGCTTTGATCTTCGTCCAATTAGCCATTTAATTTGTATTACCTTCAGATGGATTTCATGCCGTTTAAGTTTTATATGCTCCTTCCATCGAAGCTTAGCATCAAGCGTCATGCCAAGGTATTTTGCAGTGTTTGCATGTGGTATTGCGGTACCTAGCAGCATTATTGGATAATGATTCACTTTTTTGTTGGTGAAGTTTACATGTATTGACTTGGTATTGTTCAATTTTATGCGCCAAGTCTTCGTCCATTCTTCAATAGCGTTTGTTGCAATTTGAAGTTCGGTTGCAGCTTCTTCAGCACTTTTTCCAATTGCTAGGATGGCAGTGTCGTCGGCGAAAGTGGCGATCAAGCTATTCGAGGGAATCGGCAAGTCTCTGGTGTATAAAAGGTATAAGAGCGGACCAAGAATGCTTCCTTGCGGCACACCAGCATTTATTTCTTCAAGGTCAGAGTATTCATTTCCTTGTTTAACGCGAAAGTAGCGTTCACTCAGATACGACTTTAGGAGGGCGCAAAAACCGCTTGGAAGGCAGGTATTTAGTTTGTTATTTAAACCGTCATGCCAAACCTTGTCGAAAGCTTGTGCGACGTCCAAGAATACTGCTGAACACACGTTATTCTGTTCAAAAGAGTTTTCAATTTCGGCTGTGATTCTATGCACCTGATCGATGGTTGAGTGCTTACACCGAAAGCCAAATTGATGCGAAGGTAACAAATCTTTAGAGTCGATAATTGGCGTCAACCGATTGAGGATGAGCTTTTCAAATAGCTTACCAATTTGAGGCAGCAACGAGATTGGTCTGTACGAGGAAACAAGATGTAGATCTTTTCCCGGTTTCGGAATCATTATCATTTCCGCAACTTTCCACAGGGTTGGAACATAGTGAAGCTGAATTGAATGATTAAATAACTTTACTAATTTAACCAAACTTATGTAGGGTAACTTTTTTAAAACCTCAGCTGTAATTAAATCGAATCCGGGCGCTTTTTTAACTTTTAGTTGTTTTATTTCCCTTTTGAGTTCTTTTATAGTAATGAATGAAATAGGAGTGTTTTCATCTACAGTATGAGTATACAAATTGTCAGATTGATTTTCGTTGGGTTGGAAAGTTTCTGTTAAGTGTTTTGCAAAAGCTACTGCCTTGTCTTTGTCACTTTTTGCCCATGTATTATTATCTCTTTTGATTGGAGGAACATGACAATTTGGTCTTTTCAAATATTTAGTACACTTCCAAAGTGAGTAGTCACCTTTTTTATCAGATCTCAAGCTTGAAAGGTATTGATTTATTGATTCATTTTTAATACAATTTATTTCATTATTTAATTCTTGTGATGCTTTGTTGAGCTTGGTTTTGTCACTAGGGGAACGAGTATGTTGCCATTTTCGCCGTAATTTGTTTAAAATATTACAAAAATAAATAATTGGCGCATACACTTCTGTTAGGTGTCTGGCCGTGCTCCTCTTCCTATTTATCATGTGTGTCTTGATGTTGTTCCACAAATGGAGGATCTACAGCTTTAAGCCGACTCCAAACGGCAAATGCTTTTTATGTGGAGCTTTTTCAGGAGCAAAAATACACTCGGAAAAAACTTTTTCTACTAAATATTTTGATGTTTCATCCACGAAGATTCGAACTTATGCACTCCCAAAAGGTAGTCACGCGTATATATATATACATATAATTAGCGCGTACACCCTTTTTGGGTGTTTTGCCGAGCTCCTCCACCTATTTGTGGTGTGCGTCTTGATATTGTTTCACAAATGGAGGAACCTACAGTTTCAACCCGACTCCGAACGGCAGATATTTTTATGAGGAGCTTTTTCATGGCAGAAATACACTCGGACTTGCCATTGTCTGCCGAGGGGCGACCGCTAATAGCAAAATGTTTTTCTTAATTCCGAATGGTATTCACGCACCAACCCATTCACCTACGGCGGCCGCCCCGTAGATTAGGTGGTAGAAATCAAGTCCTAAGAAGAAATAATAAGCATTAAGTTGAGAGCATATTGTAGTATACACACCATATAACATACTAATCCACTGCTGAGACATCCAAACATTCCAACTCTCTTCTGCACGAGATATCCCTCGAGTTGAGCAGTTCCGGTCCAACTTATCAGACATTTTGTTACTATAAATATTCTGGTACCTCTTCATGCAGATCAACTTGACGATATCACTAATACAGAGTCAAGAGCCGTCATTACTGTCTGGCAGCCCGAAAAGATATCAACAATGGTTCGCCACTAGGATTATTTTATAAACCTCCCAGATAGCAAGAGGTTTCAGCTGATAGACGTTCAGTAAAACTCAATCGTGCCTCGCGATAGAAAGATCTGCTGAAGAGATTCCTGCACGAACTCAACAATTCATTTTGGAACTGTCGTAGATGGACATAGCAAAACTTATTAGTTCCCTTATCCTCTACGAAGCTATGCACAAAACTGAATTGTTCGATCATGTCCAGTCACTCATATCCATACATCAACATGGTATTGTTCCCCTAAGATGAACTTTCACAATTTCAGCTTTATCCACTAATAAAACCATAAGCGTACTTTAAAATCAAGCTCAATTGAATGTAACCTGTACAGACTTCTCCACAGAGTTTCATAAAGTGGATCATACTCTATTTTACACTTATTCTCAATTCTATTACAATTCTATTACCTCATTCGGATTGGACAGTGTGATTTAAAATTTTTTAATATGGTCGACGCAAGTTCTTCTGAATATATGTATGTATTTACATTATAGGTATTATGCTCATTCTTTGTATTCTCTGGAAGGTTGATAAATAAATGAAATCCCTTATAAAAGAGCGAGTTTTATGCCGCTATGGGACTCTTGAATTTTATTCTGAAATCGATGGAATTTCTAAACTTCTAAAGTCGTTTTTTTGTGCATCCTTTACATATGGGTAAGGCTTTCTCAAGTGGGCCACAAAATTACCAAAGTGAATATTTTGTAAGGATGTATTGTTGTCTGCGTTGTGTTCCAGTATTCTGATTGCACAGAATTTTGAACACGACACTAAATTTCGCATTTTGGTCACTTATTCGGACTAGATTTGTGTAAACACGACTATGGTTTTGTTTTCGGAAAGGGTTACAACAACGATTTGCATGTGGCATTATATTAGTCTATACTTAGTTTTGTACACATTAACGTACGCGATTTACATAATATCACAATTTTTATTATCACCGAAACACATCACCACAGCAGTCGGAAGGAGACTAGACACAACTAATGACAATGTCGGCAAAACTGATCTTACGCAAGCATATCGCGTTGAGACGTGTCCGAAACACGGTTTTTCGCTAGCCGCCCGCGAATCGCCGTTTGTGTGTTCGTGCGCGTCCGCGTAAGTCGAAGCGCGCATTCTGGCACAAAAAAATTAATTGTAATTAATCCTTTTCGAATTGCACGCATTTTTTCCATACATAAATGCATAGATGTTTATTACGTTAATATCCTTAAAAAATGTTCATCCCAGAGGCGCAGAAATTAGTTAAATTTTTAATTGTTTATTAAAAAAAATTATTTACAACAACAAAATATCAAGTTTCGGAACAAAAATAACGTTTTTGGAAAATATCATCCTTTATCAGTCTGCAGTTGAAAAATCGTTGTAATCGGATACTTACTTTACGAGAAATGTGATAATTATTCAAGCGCTGCAAAAAACTTCGATAGTTAATACAAACAAAGCTATTTAGGATTTGACAACAAAATTTTCTGAGTGTGCTTCTGGATGATAGAACTCAGTCCTGGCTGAATTTCATCGCAAAATGTTCACTTTGGTAATTTTGTGGCCCACTTGAGAAAGCCTTACCCATATTCAACTTTATCCGTCAGATAAGTTGGCACATTATTATTCTGATTTTTGAATATAGTCATTAAGGCATTATTGCAGTATTTGTGTTACATTTAACCATTTCAGCATTTCTTGCATTATTTTGGCAGGTGTGTAGATGTAGCATTTTAATATGAATCTCATTCCTTTATTTTGCATTTTTTGTATTTTTTTTTGTTGCTAATTTTGCCATTTGTGTTCGGTTATACCAATTTTATAGGATAGTTGACCAGTATTGAAAATGAGGCTTAATAATAACATTGTAAATATTTATTACAGTTGTTGTGCCGATTTTACTTCGTATCCTTTTAAGAAAACCAATTTTGTTCCCAATGTTTTCCCATATGTATTCGAAGTACTCATTAAATGTCTTATTTTTGTCTATAATGACAACTAAGTACTTCATTATTTTTAATGCAATTTGATTGTTCATATTTATTTCCATCATTTTTGTTTTCGGTTCATTTAATTTTAGTTTATTACCTTTTAGCCAATGAGACACAGTATCGCGTCCCACTGCTGGCATTGGAACGGTTGTGCCGATATCCTGGCAAATAATTTTTCAAGTTGGTCTAAGAAATTTTATCTATGTGACATACATATTTCTATTTGTACTTATAGATACCTATATTTGTTTGGTCCAAGTAAATAAATTAATCGTGTTGAACGATGAGTTTTAACATGGATTTTCATAACATAACCTAAAAATAAATTTGATAATACATTAAATTGTGACTAACCTCCGTTATTTGAAACTGCAGTTATATTCTTAACACCCTTTTCCCGAAGGGCATCGATCAATTTCTCAGGTATGCCGCAGACACCAAATCCACCGAATAAGATTTTAGATCCATTTGGGATATCAGAAACTGCTGCAGCTGCACTCTCGAAAATTTTTCCTTTAGATTTGACACTTGTGGAGTAACAAGCAATGAGCTTAAAAAAATAAAAGAGAAGATCAGTAATTATCATGATGTAATAATAAAGGCGGGAGGATGGTTCCATATGAGGAAGTCCACGCAAGTGGGGAAAGTTACTGATCGCCATTCACGATTCTTCTGCAAAGGCGATGTACGTTGTGACAGCTTAATTTCGTGCTGTTTCAGCTTAATATTGTATTTTGAAAGTGAAAAAAAACTGAGGAAAAAAGGCGTTTATTAGAAATTGCATACCTTTCTGCGACCTGAAAGATCTTTTGTGTCCCCTTCATGGGTTCTTAGTATTCCTCTGAGCCCAACTTCCTCAATAAATTGCAGTATTTATCCTATTTTATTGTGTTTTGTTTCCTACTTTTGTAAAATGTGTTTACCCAGGTGTTTGTGCCACTTCTGCATTAGAGATGGGCACGATGCCATCCTATTTGAAGCGTGCATCTTAGTGTTGTTTCGCAAATGGAGGGACCAACAGTTTCAAGCCGACTCAGAACGGCAGATATTTTTTATGAGGAGTTTTTTCATGGCAGAAATACACTCGGAGGTTTGCCATTGCCTGCCGAGGGACGACCGCTATTAGAAAAATCTTCTTCTTCATTTTGGTGTTTCACCGAGATTCGAACCTAAGTTCTCTCTGAATTCCTAATGATATTCCCACACCAACCCATTTGACTACGGCGGCCCAGATTAGTAAAATGATAATTCAATCTACAATGCCTTGTACGAATTCCTGTGATGATTCTAAAATTATTCTTATTAATTTCCAAACAATCTTTAAATCGGTTAATGTGAGATTGTCCCGGTAGATAGTCCCAGCAAGACCTCCTGCCTTTCAACTATTTCCTTATAAGAGAGGATAAGTTACCCTTTCCTAGGCCACAAAATGGCTCTAGGACTATCATGATAGCCTTGGGTTGTTCTTAGGATATACCTCTTTACTTAGGATTGGATATGAATGTGAAGAGGTGTGAGTTTTACAAAAACCTCCATTGATGCCGTGGAACATGCACGCAAGATTTGGTAACCTTGTTAATGTATTTTTTACTTCGTCAGGCAACTACTGCTCCGTAGAAAGTCATAGATCTAACTATGTATAGTCATGTAGATCTATCGCAGTAATTTTGGTGTACATTCCCAACTTTTCGATGCAATCAAGTGTGACGTCATGAATACTCTAATGACCTTTCTCGCCAGCTCTTCTATGTGTACCTTCTATCTTCTGGATATCTAATTAAAATAATTTAAGATGTTTGAGTTTGTGTTTTCTTGTGAAAGTTACGATGGTCGTTCTTGATGAATATACATTCTGTCAAAAAAGTACCGGGAATTGTTCAATCAAACCGCAAAATAACTGTTTAATCATCAAAATTTATTTTAATGCCTTTAAAATAGGTTCTATTCGAAGCAATACACATATGCCAACGATTAGTCCAGTCATCAAAGCACCTTTAAAACGCGTTTGAAGAGATCTTCTTCAACTCTTTCTGCGAATTCTCCGTAATGGCCTCTATCCTCTATCGACTCAAAGCGGCGTCCGCGAGGTGGCAATTTAAGTTTTGGGGAAAAGGAAAAAGTCACAGAGAGCTAAATCCGGTGAATACGGTGGTTGTTCCAGTTTTTAATCAAGAAAATGTTCATAATATGAGATTTGTCAGACGGTGAGTTATCATGATCCAAGATCCATGAGTTTTCTTTCCACAAATTGGGCCGTTTCCTACGCACATTCTCTCTCCAACGCCGCGTGCGCAACACCATGATAATCAAAGAAAACGAGAAGCATGGCTTTCACTTCTGACCGACTTTGACGTGGTTTTTTGGGTTTCGGCTCATGTGGATAGCGCCATTCAGGCGGTTGGCTGATATAATTAAATGCCAAAAACAAGCTAACTGACAGATCACGCTCAAACTCTTATAAGAATGTTGACATTAAAGCAGTGATGCATCTGATTCTGATGTACAGGGCCATCGGGGTAAATCCGGAAAACATTTCGAAAGCTCTGGAGCAGTAGCGTTAAGCCTAAAACCGCTGATAAAGGGACATATTTTTAATGTATTGTTTCCTGATTGACATTGGAGTGCCGGAGTAAGTGCTAGTGAAACGATGAGTCGAGAGCTGGACAGAAGAGCTGCGATACTAGAGTCACTTCGCGCCGGAAAACCCCCTATAGAGATAATTGAGTGGTTTGGTTACAAAAAAACGCAAGTTGTTAAACCTTGGATGGACCGCGTGGTTGCTGGAAGAGAATATGTGTTTCAGCAGGACTCCGAGGAAGTGATGACCACAATGGACAAAGAGGAGGTAGCTCGCGCATGTGGTCGCTTCAGGTCCCGGTTGGAGCAGGTAATTGCACGAGATGGAGGTTACATTGAATAATTTTCAACTATGATATGTGTACTCACATTATACAAAGTTAAGTGCAAATAAAATTATTTTTTAGTAAATATCCAATAGTTTTGAATTTAAGTTCAACATTCCGGATTTACCTCGACGGCCCTGTACATATCGCACCCTAAATACAAAAGGGTCACAACTTAAAATGTACTTCTGCTCAAATATGAAGGAGACGTTATCAATAAAACGGTCCGCGGATGACATATGGCAAAAATAAATTTTTTGTTTTTTGGTAGGACTGTTATAAGCTTACATGGCAAATTTCAGCGTGATATGTCACATAGTTTGTTTTCTGTGCTACTGTAAACAAGTCAAGCTCGAGTGTGGAAAATTTTGAATGTGCCCCTTTTGTATTTAGGGTGCGATATGTTAGTTGTCTAGTATCTTTTCTATTATTTTTAATAAAAATGACATAATGCAAATATGGAAGTGTGGGCGAGAGCAGTAGCACGAGGGTTGGCTTTTTCTGCAATTTTTTTTAATATTTGGGTACTATGCCCCAGTGATCGGTGCGATTGTAATTAATCATCATCTTTATACACTTTGTATAATATCGAAAAATGATTAATATGTCGGGGTCGATTCTGGATAGGTAAGAGTTTACGCGGGTCTGTCGGGGTAGCTGAAGCTCTTCATGTGCAATAGGTGGTGCGGTCCAGTAGCTCTGTATAGCGCACCATATAGTTTTTATGTAGGTTATCGGTGTATTAACTAGTGTAGGTTTGAATTCTTCAAATTTATTTGTGACCTTTTTGCGAGAATCTATTTATTCTTACCACAAATTCTGTGACAAATTTTTTCTTTTATTCGTATGCATTGTCTACTTATACATATAGGTATATATATATTATATAATTGGGGCGTACACGCTTTTTGGGTGTTTGGCCAAGCTCCTCCTCATATTTGTGGTGTGCGTCTTGATGTTGTTCCACAAATGGAGGGACCAACAGTTTCAAGCCGACTCCGAACGGCAGATATTTTTATGAGGAGTTTTTTCATGGCAGAAATACACTCGGAGGTTTGCCATTGCCTGCCAACGGGGACCGCTATTAGAAAAATGTTTTTCTTAATTTATTTTTTTTTTGGTGTTTAACCGAGTTTCGAACCTACGTTCTCTCTGTGAATTTCGAATGGTAGTCACGCACCAACTCATTCGTTCAAAGACAAAATGTAATACGTTTTATCAAAGCCCAACGAATTAGATGGATTGGGCACGTACTGCGCATGCCGAAAGAGCGAAATGCTAGGAAAGCTTTTATTTTAACACCCATTGAAGGAGAAAACAGAGGACGCCCACGAAAGCGATGGTTAGATGACGTCGAATTAGCAAATAAACGTACACAACTGGAGAGATGTAGCCATGGATAGAATAAAGTCGAGAAAAATTGTTGATGAAGCTATGGTCCGCCACGAATTGTGAAGCTAGGAAGAAGAAGGTCTGGATATGTACAATTTAATTTATGAGTTTTTTTGTTAAAAGAAACTATTTTGTTAAGGGAACGGCTTATTTCCTATATTTTAGGTTATGTAACAAAATAAGGTACTCTTTTTGTAAAAATGTCGTTATGGTTTTTTCAGTATTTTCTAGTATTTTTTTGCTTATTTTTACAATGAATACACCTCTTGATGCCCTATGTCCCACTAAGGATTGAGAACTGGACGAAACGATTACACCTCTAGGGTTTTAGATTTAATATTCTTGCATAACCTTTAAAGGAATAAATAATTAAATTCGCACCTTCAAAATATCAAATTTTATAAGAATGAACAAATTTTCATTAGCACTAAAATCTTCTCAGAGTGACTTATTTTAACCTTCTTTTGTTTGATAATATAGTTTTTTTTAACTTACAGTTTCGGTAGCTTTGAATTGAAAAAAGAAACAAACACGAAACTTAAAAATAATCGCATTTTGGGTATAAAAAAGCACTCAATTTATTGCGAAGAGCAAATGGTTGGCAACACTGTACAACTCGGCAAACGGTACGTCACGCACTCTCTGATGGCCGGAATCTAGTTTCTATCATTCTTGATATTATACCCTCGCGTGAGAGTAAATTATTTGCAAACGTGAAAAATGCTCAAAATGCTTCTCAGCGGTTCCCCTTACTATATTTTTATCATAGTACAATCAACAGCTATACATTTTTACACATGTAAATGGGCATATTTAAGTGCATATCGTGATAAAAGTGAAGCACAAAACAAATGATATTAAATTATCAACGATTATCAAACCATGTGATGCGTTTTAAGATAAATGAACAGTGATAGGAAATGATGCTCTTTGTTGGCTAAGCAACTCACGACCGAAGTTGTAATAATTGTTACTCCAATTGTTAACCACAATATCACCGAAATTCCTCAACTAATGTCCAGAATTATTTCCCTTAGTGGCATTATCGGAATGTAACATTTTATACGCGGAATATGTTCATTTTTACAGAGCTCTCACGAAACTTGGAGTTTCATTTCATGTCACCTTCGCATAAATCTGCAGAAGCTCTTAAGTTTTAGCTCACACACAAGCACTTCATAGATGTATGTATGTATGTAGTTAGACAGCATATTTACTTCTGTATTAAGAATTATGAAGTGAACTACAAATCGAAATATTTGCCGGTATTGGCTCGTCACAATACTCACTTTTATTGAATGTCGACTATAAAGTGTGCTATTTGCCAAACCGTTACGCAGTTGATTTATCAACATATTTTTAATACTTAACGAAATAATCCAATTTGCTGAAAGAAATAAAACAAACTACTTAACTATGCTACTACGCGGTACAACAAGATGATCCAAGCGTGAAACAAGTACTAAATTTAAGTTCCACACTGATTTCTAGTCTGTTGCATAAAGCTCATGCTATTAAAAACAAAATTATCACATATAGCGATGTGCGGCAATTATTTATTTTACCAAAATGATAATTTAATTTCATTGATAAAGTATTCTATCACTTTTGATTATTTTAAGTGCGTTAATCGGTATATTGAACAGTAGTAGTAGTTGATAAATATACTACACTAAGTTTATTTACCTTGTAATCTTAAATTTCACTCAACTATATATAAAAATATTAGCGGCAAGACAAATATTTTAGCAGTAGAAGTTTTCTATTATGTTTCAAAATAAGTAAGGTAAACTTGGATTATATCCGGACAAGGACTCTCTTCAGCAGCATTCCTCATATATATATATATATAGGGAATGTTTATGCTGGTATAACAACAACAACAACAACAACGAAAACTCGAGCACATTTCAAAAATTTCTGATACTAATACATACGTAAAGTATAAACGTATAAAAAACTTTAAGAACTTAAAAAATATTCTCAGTGCAAACTGAATGCCATAATAAGGATAAAAGCGTGTCGAAGGAGTTTTTTGTTACTTTTAAGTATTTATAACATCTAAATGTACCTTTTTTTAAAAGTCCATAAAATGTAATTGTAGTATTATGTTGCACAGAATGGTTTACGATAACAAAAAAGTCGTGTGGATGTACTTGTTTGAATCAAAAGTATTTTAATATTGCTGAAGAAACCTACTACTATAGAAAAACTATCAGCTGATCTTCAAAAAATGCCAACAGCTGAGATCACCTGATTCCAAAATTTGTATGTCATATGGTTGCATAAAAAATGATTAAATTTCATAGAAAATCGTATCACGAAGTATAAAGTGTCGTACAAATTTAGATATTACTTAATAAAAAAAACATTATTATAGCTAAGAAATATAATAAAAGTACTTGTTATTGCACATTTCACACCATCACACAAAAAAGTAATTGTTCTTCCTGTTTCTATTTATTTGAGATGATGTTATATTACGTTATATATATGTATATATAATTGGTGTGTACACCTTTTCTGGGTGTTTGGCCGAGCTCCTCCTCCTATTTGTGGTGTTCCACAAATGGAGGGACCTACAGTTTCTAGCAGACTCCGAATGGAGGTTTGCCGTTGCCTGCCGACTGTCGCCTGCTATTAGAAAAAACTTTTTCTTCATTTTGGTGTTTCCCCGAGACTCGAACCTACGTTCGCTCTGAATTCCGAATGGTAGTCACGCACCAACATTCGGCTACATTAGTCTAAGTATAATACATGTTATCTATCGCGATTTCGAATACGCGAGACATCGAAAAGTGTGAATAATCGACTAAAACATATCGGACTTGTCCATCACTATATTTTACGTTCATGATATCAGTTATCGAAAGAGCTTGTGTAAACTGTCAGCTTCTGGTTGATCCGGTAACACTTTTTAAAGAAGAAGTCAATTTTCCCTGTGCATATCAAAAGCGTCATTACTTGCATTGTCCGATGAAATTAATGTTTAAAATAAATATAAGAAAATACAGGTGTTTAAAAAGATATATTGAATTATAAAGCGAGTGGATAAGTAAAATATAAGCTGAATAGTTTCTGTTCTCTAAGCACGGTCGTGGATCAGCTGGTCAAAGTGATACGACAGAAAATGTAAATAGAACGAAACGGTTGTAGTTCCGTAAATAGTATGATTTCCTTACAGTAGTTATTATTCTGATAATTTATTTATAATACAAATAATTGCGGATAAAGAAAACTACTACGCAATTGCATATTGTTTGAAATGTTAGATATTCACGGCTGATTTCTGCTGATAGGACTTGTTTATATTTTGCTTTAAATTTAGAGTTGCCAAATGACATTTAAATGTAGTTCTTATCTAAACACGCAAGGATAACAAACAATTCGTTATTTTTAATCAAATAATAGCTTGCTTCTTTTAATATTTATATGCAGTTTTCAAGACTCCTATTCAAATTAACAATTTCCTTATGAATTTATTTCAATGGAAACAATTGGCCGCATATGACTAGATTCCTAACTGTATATTTAAATATGTTAGTTTGTATGTTATTACATAGGGATGTAAATTCGTTAATATGTATGTACGCTACAATATTTTATTATTGCATTTCAATCACCTTTGCTAACAGTAGCTCAGCGATAAGGATGCTGTTTCAGCCATCGAAAGATAATACTTCAAGCTGCTGAGGACAGATGTAATAAATTGTGGGTTCTTGATTAAATCGTTTCTAGCTATTAACAAGTGCAGATATAAATTAATTTTGTATCAAATAAATCCATCCATATTTATCATTAAAAACACTTTTTAACCTTAAATATTCTACATACAAAATTTTGTTAAAGGAGTACAAGAAATTCTTACTCTCTGAAATAATTGTATATATAGTATATTGCACAATTGCGTTTATAAAAACAACTTACTTTTTAAAAGTTGCTATTATAAATATATTTATATTTTTTATTAATTTATAAAAATAACTTCTGTCCCATTGTAGTGCTTACGCTATCTTTTTAGACCTGATACACTTATTGCGGATTGGCCTCCTAGAGTGGAGTGAACTAATGCCATTACAAATCCAGAGAAATATAACTCCAATAAATTTCCTATTTAATTCATTTAATTGTTGCTTTCATGTAATATTGACAAAAAATGGAGCAGAAGGTCATGCAGGCCGAGGGCTCTGCTTATTTACTGGCGGATACATTAAGTATTATTTGGGAAAATTATCTCGGCACTGACGATGATAGCGAAACTAAAGTAAGTAAATTGTATGCTGCTCATTCAGCGTTGATACAGTTTGTCTTTGTTTCAGTTACATTGGATGGAATTGTTTCTGTTTTATTTTCAATATGCAGAACAAGACACAATGCAGTCAGAGGTCATGAAAAGGTAAATTAGTTAAAAATGTATAGCATATATGCTGCATATATATTGCGGCCGCCGTAGCCGAATGGGTTGGTGCGTGACTACCATTCGGAATTCACAGAGAGAACGTAGGCTCGAATCTCGGTGAAACACCAAAATTAAGAAAACGTTTTTTCTAATAGCGGTCGCCCCTCGGTTGGGGGCAAGGGTATTTCTGCCATGGAAATGGTCCTCATAAAAAATATCTGCCATGTGGAGTCGGCTTGAAACTCCCTCCATTTTGTGGAACAAGATCAAGACGCACACCACAAATAGGAGGAAGAGTTCGGCCAAACACCCAGAAAGAGTGTACGCACCAATTATATATATTATATATAAATATATGCAAAAATACGATAGAGACAAATTTTTAAATACAAATTTCTTTAAATATTTTCTTAATTTAAGTCTGAAAATATATACTTTGAAAACTAAGTATTAACAAAATAAAAAAGAGTGTAAATGCATGCCTTAATTCGGATGGGACTAAATTTGTTATAGCTGCTGTTATTATTAGTTTTAAATAGGGCAAAGTTACTGCTGCAACAACAACAACAACATAATAACCTTTTTTACATTTTAACTACCCAATTGTCTATCCTTTTAACACATGAAAATATTAACGAATAGACGAACTTTACTATCTTAAATTACATAGCCTTAAAACTCTGAGCAGTGACAATACAAGTTTTGGGTAAAAGTATAACAATACAGCGTACGCTCGATAATGTGAACTAACCAAGACAGTTTGTCACGTTTTGGAATGCCCAAAAAGACTAAGTAAATATATATTTTCACATTTAAATTCACAGTTAATTCTTGTTTTCGTTACATATTAATTGAAAATTGAGTCATACGATGGTTTTATTTAAAAAAATCAGTCATCGTTTTTTGTATCATCTGTTTTTCTAAAACTTAAAGCACAGCTTTCTGCCTTAACCGTCTTAGCACACTCATATCATTTTGATCGACGTCTTCATGACCAACCCATATTAACGCCTTGTTGAAAATTTCAACTGCTTCAGTCGGCTTAATTTTCTCCAGTTGCTCTGATTCGTTGTCATCATCGGATTCGTCCTCTTGTTGATGATCGTCATCTGCATTGCCCTCCTCGATATCTTCGTTCCATTCATGAATGGCTGGTAACGTGAATTCATTCTGAAATTTTTAGTGAAAAGTTTTTTCAATAACCCACATACATATCTTTGAGCATATCTGCGAACATGAACGAACCTCAGGATTTAAACTACTAAGGAGATCGACGGTGTTGTTCATCAAGGTGCGAAGTTCAGCTTCCCATTTTTCTTTTAAAACCGCCAACGGAACATTATCTTCAGGATCATCATTGGTTACCGCAAAATTTAAAATACTGTTCCAGCACTTAGCTAATGTTGCTTCACCAACATGAAACCAAGCTTCTCGGGCTTTACCCCTGGGACTCTCTTCTCCAAACTTGAGGCGTACGTTTTCTCTGGCAAAAGTCTTCAGAATAACCCCGACTCGTCAGCATTATATAACTGATCGTTGCACAACTCCAATTCGGCCATTTTAGCTTTAAGTTTATCTTTAAACGGAGACAGAGTTTTTCGCCTGATATTTTAAGAAGATGAATACCGTACCTTTTCTTGAATCCTTGGAGCCATCCATCACTAGCGAAGAAGTTTGCTTCATTTTCTTTAATTTTGCATGCAGTGTTTTTGCCTTTTCTTTCAACATTAGAGCACTTACTGGCCAATTTTTATCTCGCATTCGGATAAACCAACTTATCGTTGGCTCTCTCCATTTTGAGCAACTCTGAAGAACGCAGTGTTTTTCTATTTCCAGGTCCACAATACGTGTTGTTTACGCATTTTAAAATCACTTGCTTTTTCGCTTTAATGTTACAAATTGTTGATTTAGCAACATTATATTTCTTTGCTAAAATCGTCACAGATGAGCCTTTTTTAAAAAGCCGAGAACTTTAGCCTTTTGTTTTAATGTCAAACACATGGGTTTTTTAGAACTCATTTTCACCAGAAAACACCAGACGAAACACTTTGCAAAACCAAAACCGGGACTGAAATATTTTACTCCTTACATGCAATTACGAATAAAATGGCTATTTTATAATTAGGGGATTCCCCAATTTCTGAATTACTTCAGATCAATGTAAACTACATTCAAATAATTGTACCCTTTATTGTTAATGTTATAGAGCTTTTTGGGTTTGTTTACGTTTTAGAGTAGTCAATGCACAAAAATGTCTGTTCACGTTTTGGGTTGTTCACGCTTTGGAGCGTTCACGTTACCGAGCGTGCGCTGTATACGGGTTTAAAATAACCGGTATATTGACAAATTCAGTTTACTAGTTACGCCGCCTGCAATATATATATATATGTATATATATATAAACATTTGTTATTACTGTTTTCCATATCTAAATCTTTTTCTTAATTAATTTATTTTTCTTCTAGTTTAATGCATAATATTCCAGAAGAAATCACCTCGTATCTCTTGGAGACGGTGTGTAACATCATAAATAAATCGCCCTTATCAATTCCTTCATATATGACTGCATGCGATAATACTGACCTAGTACAAGAAGCGATAAGTTACCCCGAAATGAGCGATGTAAATTATACAAATAAATGTTTTACACCGGTAATTTGCTCATTTTTATTATTTTTCTTTTTGTTGAACTTGTTTATTAATTATTAAAATTAATTTCATATGCAGCTAATACTAAATGACCCAAGTGACTGGAGTAAAATAATTGCTTTGCGCAGTTTTCTCACAAACAATCTTGGTAAGCAATTGCTTCGGTTCCTTTTACGTGTGGACAACAAGGTAATACGAGTATGCTTTATTCACACAACATTTCAGATTTTTTATTTCTGCTAATTTTTAACAGCTCATTGCTTCACAAAAAGGTCTTTGCAATTTATGCATCAAACTGTTCCCGAACTGTAAATGGAATACTGAAGAAATTGATCTTCACACCCCACTTTCTGTACTGTCACTCATTGGCAGTATTTCCCCGCTTCAGACGCCAAATTTAAAACCGCAGAAAATAGAATATGAATTAAAATTAAAATCACCAACCTATAAATTTGAGGAAGAACTTAAGAATTTTAGAGATGAAATTGCAAGTAGCGATGAAATAGCATACTTACTGGTGAAATTAATATCAAAGTGTGCCGCAAATGAATGTGAAGACAATCTTAATTGCCAATCAGTATCAATGATTTCGTTAAATTTTGCATTAGAATGCTTGTGCAGTAATGATGAGATGTATACCAGAAAACAAAATGCCACCACAATCAAGCTTGAACTTTTACAGCTCATGATTCACTGTATTAACAATATTATTAATGTTTCTTCTGGCGTAAGCGTTATACAATTTCAAGATGTATTTGCAAAGTTAGCAGCCATATTACAAAAACATGTCAAAGAAGTTGTAGGATCTGGAAATGTGTTTGACAACAATGACTGCACTTCACTTCGTTTTACCTTAGAATTTCTAAGCGCAATCAACTATATTATTTTTTATATTATACAAAGTATCATAATCCATCTTAACAAATCGAATAAACCTCATCAAGGAGTGGGCAACAAAAGTAGTTTATGTGTTTTGAAATTTTTTGATGAAAATGTGGTTGATATAAGCATTGAAACATTTCATCAAGTGTTACAGAACTTGGGAACCCATACTGACATTGATGTCGAAGCACGAATGCTAATTGTGTTGACTTTTAGAGCGCTTATCAAAATCATCGACCAACTTTTCAAGAATGATCAAATCGCAAGAAACAATTATATTTACCCAAGCAGTGGTCATATGCGCAGAAGATGCCGCAACTTTCCGCAAGTACATTGCTGTACGCAAGCACCGACAATAAGCTGCTTCTTTCAAAGCATATTGCTAAATTTGCTACCTAAAACCTCCGTCGATATGCAGGAATATGGCGTACGCTATTTATTGCACACTGGAGTCTGCTGCTGTCACTACACAATAAACACTTATGCTACATGCTTGAATATGATTTTAAACTTCACACCAAAATATCAAAATTGTATTTATAAATTTCTTCATCGTAGGATACTTTGCACTATTTTTTTACAAGACCATATTGGTCACGACAAACGCCAAGCGGAAAAATGTGCAAAATGTGATACAAAGTTTAAGTCGCTGGAGTTCCGTGAAGAAATTTTACAGCTCTACAAAGTGCTTCTTGAAAAGCTCATGTCAAGTGGAGAAGTAAACAGCAATAAAATAACTTCACTTCATCTATTGCTAAGACATTTAAAATACACATCAGATATATTGAGCAGTGACATGGCGGCGGGTATTCTAGCAGAACTCATTTTACCAACATTTCGTCGCTTTAAAGCGGAATGGCTGGAAAATGAAAAACCAAGCAAAGTACTACGCTTTTTCTCTTCAAACCAGAATGTATCACAACCACTTAGCAATAATTCACATATCGCAGCGTGTCCTGATAACAAAATCGAAGCATCTAATGCCACAGTTATTCCTTTGAGTGTCTTACAGGATTGCTTAAATGTTTTCGTTGCGTATTTGGGAATAGATATCCGCTTAATAAAGGCGTTTTACAATGAAGAAAATATTTCGCATTTAGAAGAGCTCTTCTGTGAACCGACACTAGTTCATAGTTTATGTGATCTTATTCAAATTGGCATCGACAATATGACATTTTTGGGAGAAAACAATCAGGAGCAAAGTGTTTTAAGTCAACGCCTTATTATGCTGCTATTAAATAGTGGTGAAGAGAGCGCGTCTCTGTTCAATTCTCTACTAAACTATTCAATTACCACCACTACTTCCGACCATAAAAAAGAAAAGGAAGTACCAGAAATATCCCGTGCGGTCGACATTTTAAATGTGGCCACCTTACAGTGGTCATTTACATACGATTTGTTGCAGACCAGCCAATGCTTTTTTAACGCATTTTCAACCCTGTATAATTTAAACAAATATAATGAGACACCTGTTGAAAGTATTGATACCCAGCCGCAGCAATTAAATGAGCAGGATTGTAATACAACAAATAGAAATTCGCAAAATAAGACGAGTGGCGAGAAAACACTTCTCGATATTTTGACACTAAACTATAATGCATTGTGCAGTTTTTTGCAAATCTCGCAGCAATGCTGTTCGAATACTTTTAAACACATACATCCACAGTATCACATTTATACAACAACACCACCCCCAATGCAAAACGCTTTGAATATTATAGACCCCGAAGCCAACAAAGAAGACTGTTATTTGTCAAGTTCACTCGAATCTTTGCTGTCGAGCATAGAGGTAGAATCAATACAACACACGTTTGACTCAATTAGTTCATCGATTGCATCGACCGCGCCAACAATTGCGGCTTGGCTTGATAATCAACGCTTTCCGGTCAATGATCGCACCTTTCAAACAGACTCACAGTGCTATGCAGAAAGTTTCAATTTATCTTTTTTGAATAAATTAAAACATCATACATCAAGAAATTTAGAATATTTATACGACGCTGAGACGCAAACTAAAGATAGTATTGTTATTTATGATATACGAAACCAGGTCAATTCACGTGCTGCCGACAATTTATCATTGCCTGTGACGACCGCGGCGTTAAACACTTCTAGTGTGGGCACACTTGCAACCCCAACTGTGTGGAATTGTGCCGCCGATGCACTTTCAACATCCACACTAGTTGTTGGGCCAGAAACTTATGCAGCCGTACTCAAAATTGGCACAAGTATTATTGGGAAATTATTTAGTGTCTTAAGTTCATTTTTTGGTAGCAGTAGTAATACGAATTCAGTAACCAATTTAAACAAGAGTACAAATGAAACGTGCCTAGGTCACGAGATTGATCCGAACTTGATTAGCTTGCTGGAAAATAGCAGCGACAGCAAAAGGTATCTGCTAAGACTATTCGAAACAACAATGGCTATTAGTATCAAAAGTTTTAAATATGGAAGGGGTAAGTGAAGTTTCTACAAATATTTATAGATTATCTTAACAAAACTTAGTAAAATAGAAACACATTTATTTATTAGCAAAGTAACTTTTGTAAAATAAAAATGCTATAAAAAATTACCAAAATAATATAAAAAATTACCAATAAATCGAAAAATCATTGCGAAAGTGTGTAACCCACAGGAAATCCACTGCTCACGAACTGGTTCACTACTGGGCAATTTGGAACCATATATAGGTCCGTCCCTACAGTATATTAGTAAATTGTGCACGGTTTGAATATTTGCACAGAAATTACTTATTCTTATAGATTATTGCATTTGCAGCAATCCAAAAAGGTTTTTTTAGACAAGTATGCCGAAATGTCCGCAAACTCTTGTTTTATGTTGTATAAAAAATGTCTGGCCTTATATTGTATGGCGAACACTATGGCGTTAAATGAAAATATGTATTTACTTTTACTTAGGGAGGCATAGTAAAATGAAAACATTGCATCCGTTTTTCTAGAATTTTTAATTTTTTGGATTATGAAAATTACGGCAAATGAGCGCTATGTATGTACTTACATGTGTAAAATAGCATAAATTGTTGAAAAAATAGTATAATGAATGGAAGATTATAAATTGAATAAAAAATGCAGGTATTGGACATACGAGATCTTTTTCTAATCTGTATAATAGCTTTATGACATCAATGATGAAAAATATTTTTATCCATATGGCCGCCAGAGAAGCATCTGAAGTATGTCTTATTCAAGCATACATTTTCGACTATTTTTTCAAAACTTGCGGCTCTCTGTCACGAAAGGTGTGCACGATATTGGTTTCAATGGCTTGTTCGCGTGCACCAATGATTTCAAATAGTTGCGGAGGCGTTAGGTTACATTAGTTCATTTCCAGAGATAAGCCTAATAAATCCACTTCCAAATCATGTTTACGCACATTTGGCAACAACCAATCGGTGGGCACGGCTCTATACCGATTTTTCTTTTGCTTTTCTTACAGCGTAAACACTCGGTATTGCTGGTGCAGTATTACCATAGCATTTTTTGGGGCTTATTTTGGCTGGTGACCTGTTTATCAATTTTCCCACCAACGGTACCATTGAAATAATCAAATTTTAAGTAATGCTGAGCTCTAAGTTTTGGTTGTCCCGGTTGGTGGCTTAGAATCGCCTTGTCGTCCGTACGCGCCGTTTTCCCTATAGGGCAAGTTTTCAAATGCGGTAATAGCTTTGCACTCCAGCTGATATGTACACCTTTGTTCACAATAATAGCAATTAGCTTAAAATTGATTTTTGATAGTTTTTTGTTGGCATACACACCATTCTTCCATATAATAATGCTCGAAATTTTTTTTATACTGAAAAAATGCACAAGACCGCTAGCAAAAAAACCAAAGGACGATTTTTGAGCCACTCCAAATTTGCACTTTATTATAACAAAATTCAATGGGCTATAAAACTGCATACTCAGAGTTTTTCTAAAACTCTTGAGTAAAAAGTTTGAAACTGCTGAAAATTCGTTGATTTTTTTTTAATTATTTACAAAGTTCAAAACTTTAAGTTATATGGTCTTTGTTGTATTACAAACTATTTTTTATAAAAAAATAAATATAAACAGTCAAAACTATTGCAAAGAGCGCGCTGCTAATATTATGAACAGGGGTGTATGAATGCATATACTTTCCCACATAAACTGTTTGCATTTATGTATGTATCTGTATATGTAAAAATGTTTTGAAGCCATACTAGTGATTGCTACGATTAAGTCGACAAACAATTATGATTATAGCGCAATCTTTAGAACTTGCTCACGAACTAAGCAGCAATTTATTGGAAAGTGCTTTGCTTGTATTCCTTATTAAAAATAAACTCACATCACCTCGAAAAAAAAACAAAATGAGATAATCTCAAGGTAATTCATATAAATAAATTTTATGAATTGTAGGGTTTTACACACTATTTTTTTTTTGTTAAAAAGTTGAAAATTTTAACATACTTTTGCTTAACTGCCTAAAAATTATGTCAGACTGAAAAATCTTTCTCACAAAATACTTGCACACCACCAGATAGCCCTGAGTGGAACTTTTATCTTTATGTTGACATTAAGATGCATATCTTCACGATAACAATAACAACGCCCCCACAGCAGTGTGGGATTAAAGTAATCTTATCACTTCTCTTACAATTTGTGCTAAGATGCACTGTGCTAAGTATTAAATCAATTGCAGCATTTATATAAAATAAAAATATTTTTGTATTTTTAGCGGACACGATGGAAAATCATCTGTTGAAATTAAAGGCGCTAATATTGAAGAGTGCTACTTCTGATAGGGGCCAAACACATACGGAAGAGCATGCACACGAAAAAGCTGTTGTGAAGGCATTGCAGAGTCTTTTGAAAATAGCGGAACAATCCTCCACCCACCACGATCAATCTAGAGGTACAGATTTTAATAACAGCAACGGTCTTCCGAATAATGCAAGTGAGGATGCGGCATTACAATCGCCACTGCGACCGAGTGCTCGATCATTTAGTAGCAGAAGAGCGCATGCCAAAAACACTAATGTGATGCCGAAAAAGATGATCCACGGGGAGAACTGCGATGCAGACCCTTTTTCCACACGCAAATCAGTGTTCTGTGATAGCGAAATGGAGCTCAGTGATAATGAGAATGATGACAACTATATAACGGCGGACGAGGGATACGAAGCCGATGGTGAGATACCTGAATTATCTGAATCAGAGATTGAATTGGATAAAGCAGAATTTTGGACTTCATTTCAACCAAGTTCTCACTACCGTACACGTTTACTGCATGATGGGCTTTGCCATTTGGTTGTAGAAATTCTAATTGAGCTATCAGAAAAGTGTATCCTTAACCCAGTTAGTTGGAGTGAATGCTTGGTACAACTTGCAAATCATCTTTTCGTAATACGTGCACATATAGGAGATTCACTATTTTTACTGCGTGGATTTGCACCAGTACTGAAATGTGGAGATCCACGTTTAAGAGGTTTGTACAAAATAAAAAAGGAAAGCAGCTCTTGGTATCAAACAGTTTGCCTTACTTCGAGCAGAACCACTAGTACTTTCTACTTACTTATATAAAAAAAATCAAAAAATACAAAGTCACTCAAATTTTACTAATTATTTATTTAGAACTTCAACAAGCATTACTGGAATTAATCGTGGACATTGACACGCCTGAAGTTTTGTGCACTTATTTCAATATTTTATCCGCTAAGAATCCTCCAGTTGACCTACTAATAAAACATCTTAATCATAATTGTGGCAGTAAATTGAAAAGGCCTCAGCCTATGGTAGAGTTGGAATTTCCTATAATGATTGGTAACATCTTTGTAAACAATGCATTTCTAATTTACTCACAATTTATCTATTAAAGATGGTAAATGTACTTCAACAACCGACCAGCGTTTAACAATGGAGATTGATCGCATTCGTAATCAACATATAGCCGCACAGGCCACAACACCTTTGTCCCGTACACCATGCATTATTCCCATAACGCACGCCAGGCTATGGAGCAATGACGGATTCACGCTTTCCTTTTGGCTGCAAATGAAAGGCAAACCTTATAGCAAATCCTCCTCATTGCTTGTAGAGGACGAGATACACAGTTCTCACGAAGACTATCTTGTAAATTAAATTATAACAACAAAACTTATGCATGCATATATATTTATATTAACTGAATTTTTTCTAGCGAACGCACATCGTTTCCATTGGCACTAACCAAGTGATGATAAGTGCTTATGTTGACAGCAATATGAAGTTAGTGTTCGAAACTTGCAACCCCGGCGCAGAAATTCAAATTAAGTCACCAGTGGGAACTCAATTGCCATCACAGCCAGCTAGTGAGATTTCGGAGAAGAAGAATGAAACTTCTTCAAAAGATGAGTCAAACCGAAATATTAATTACAGTGGTAGTTGCAAATCAAAACCAGTCACTTCTAAGACGACGCCCGAAGAGGCATCAAACTCATCAACACTCCGCGTTGCTTTGAAACAAACTAAGCTTGTGATCCTTAACAGTTTTAATAACATGCATCTTTTTAAATACCATAATAATCATCAATCTTATGAGAACTCCACCGTCGACCTGAAGTCATTTCGATTCACAAGAAATCGTTGGCGGCACGTTGCATTCGGTGTATGCACACATCAAGATTACATAGAGTTAATTGTTTATATCGACGGAGTAGAGCAAGATATTGTGAATTTGCATTTTCGTAATATTAAAAATTTCTTAAGAAATCACTCTTTCCAAGTAATTTGCCTTGGAGATAGTCTCAGTAACTTGGATGACAACAATGAATCGCAACGCTCTCCCGTTGATGGATATCCGATGCCGTTTAGCATATCAAATTTATTGCTATTCAATTGCAAATTTCCAGCGTGGGAAACAATTGCCAATTTGACGGCAATGGGACCGGATTTCTCTGAGCTTGCTCCACTCCAAGTAAACTCCTGGCAACCGAATTATGGTTTTGTTAATCTAAGTAAACTCAGAAAGGCCAATTTCGGTAATATTGCTGAATCAATGAAACTGCTATATGAATCTCGTTTGCTAGCGTATACCGCCGAGTCTCCAGACATTGTAATGGGCTATAATAATGAATTAAACACAAAAGAAGGAAACGTTTTGAGTGGTGAGTGGTAGTTTAATTTTTTGTTTTAGGTTTTGACCAACGTCTGTTTATAAAAACCTAACTTAATTGTCTCGAAAGTTTTTTCTAATAGCGTTCACCCCTCGGCAAGCAATGGCAATCCTCCAATTGTATTTTTGCCCTGAAAAAGTCTGCTTAAAACTACAGCTCCCTCCTTTTGTGAAACAACTTCAACGAGACTACACAAAAAGAAGGAAAAACTCGGCCAAACACCTAAAAAGGGTGTAAGCGTCAATTATATATATATTATACATACATACATAGGTATAACGGAATCTATAAAAATATGTATATGTGTCTTCAAGAAAAAATGAAGTTAGAATCGATTTAACAATGTCTGTTGATCTGTGCAACCGGTCTTCTGGCTTTGCGACAGATAACTCGAACATAAGAAAAAGTGATCTTAACGAAACTCGGTACACAGGCTACGATTACTATTAAAAATGTGGGCAGTCGGAAGACAACGGCCCCGGCGGTATTCGATGCGGTACTAGCTTGTGGTAGCAGAGGAAGAGGAAAGCCTCCTCCCCGTTGGAAAGATCAGGTGGAGAAAGACTTGGCTTCACTTGGTGTGTCCAACTGGCGCCGGTTAGCACGAAAAAGAAACAACTGGCGCGCTTTGTTAAACTCGGCCAAAATCGAGTAAACGGTTAACTTTCTATATACCGCTTATTTTTAAAAATGCATAAAATGCCATATTTCGGCAACGATTAAATAAAATTTTCTAAATTTCGGTATTGAAATTGATATTAAAAAATAAGGAATATCAATAAGAAAATACCGTTCTATTACTCAATTAATCCTCCCAAGTATGGTACATACTTTGAATCTGATTTTACTAAGCATAGTTTTGAAAATTTTTCTTGAAAAATATATCGAGCAGAAATTAAGAAATTGGATAGTCAATATAAGACAGAGTGGCAGATTAATGGGCCTAATCAGTCAATAACCATGCCCACCTTCCCTATAAAAGAAGTTTTTACTTATGCCGTATCTGAACGACATCTCATGCACACTAAAATTTGGCTGCTAGTTCAATAATATAAAAAGTTCCAAGAATATTATTAATATAAAAAATAAATTTTTAAAAGATTAGAGAGGTTATTCATACAAATATTGAAAAATTGCCCATTTTAAAATTTGTTTCTCTAAAATTAGTATATTAAAGCGGGCACTCGCATGAAATAAGTCTCACTCATTCGAGATTTGCATGGACTCGAATGGTATCTAAGTTCAAGTCCTACATGGTAATGCATTTTTAAATAAGTAAGAAATGTAATGAGTCTTAGGCCTTCACATTTATCGGTTGATCATGGAAAATTCTATATTATTTTTCGAAAATTGTTTAATCATTGCAAATTCTTCCTCTTCGCGAAAACAATTTTTATACCAATCGCTGGCATAGCGACAAGCGGCTGACAATGTTGTACGCGTCGTCTATGAATTGCCGGTGACTAGCCGATATCGTATCGTTTCGCAGACAGTTTGTTCTACATAATCATAACGACCCGGTTTTATATTCGGCCGAAAATTCTCCAAAAATGTATAGGAAGTATATGATATTATGTTGTGTCAACAACAACAACTGCCTACAGCATATAGTATGCAGACGTCGGCAAATAATTTGTAGGCGAAACGATGAAGCAACACAGTTAGTGTAGTTAGCCGATGACTCTGCAGCGGGTCGTATGTTAATTATCCAATAGTACTCTACTTATATGTATAAATGTATATAATAAGCCACTTTATATCAAAATACCCTCTAGATATAAAACCATAATGTTCGATTCTACCTAACCTTGGGCTCTTCTTTACTTTTATTTCATTTCAGCGGGACGTGTTTATGGCTTAATTTTATATGGAGAATTGATACAAAATCATTTGCATTCCATCCAAACTGCAACTTTGTTGTGCGGAGGCCTTTCAGCACACATGTACTTAGTCGCCAGGGTAAAAACTACGAATATCTACATAAAAACGTACACCATATTTTGTATTATATCTGTTATAATTGTCTAGATTGTTGAGCTAAGCAGCAACTCGATGTCACAGCACATGGCTCTAGAGTTTTTCCTAAATGTGGCCTTATCTGATTCACAATTGTATGCGGAATTTTTGCGAATAAATTGTATGAACCTTTTAGGTTACGTAATTAAGACCGATCGCTGTACTAAAGACGTGAATCTCCTAAGAAGTATTTTAAATAATGCCTGTTCACAACCCATTATTATAAAGAAAGGCGAAACAATAGAAGTCTGCGAAAACACAAACGCCATTATAGTATACCCGCAACTGATCATATCAATACTGCATCGTTATTCAGATTGGCATCGTTCGGGGGTTGAACATTCTGAGGTACTGGATATGTTATTCCAATGCATTTTGGCGCTCACACGAGAGAAACACCCACATCGCGATTTGAATCTTTATCAATTACAAACAGCAGGTCTTCTCAAGGAACTACTTAATTTATGCAAAGTATATGTAATTGAATCACCAAATCCGGTGTACATTTCAAAAAGTGCCGCCGAGTCATTTGTGTCCATATTATCAGTTTTTGCTGGATCACCACCATCCACCTCACTAATGGATGAAATAATGAAATTGGCATTACTTCTTCAAAAACCCAGTGAATGTTACATAACTCATGATAGATCAAAGTTTTATTTTCTTTTAACGCCACAACCACCAGTCAAAGAAAGATCATCGGCGAGTTATAATTTCAGTCGAGTAGCAACACAATTTCGACGTAAATCTAAAAGGGAGCGACCAGGTGTCGCAAAGCCTGTTACTGCAGATAAAGCAGACTTGAGCGCAAAACAGACTGAGAAAATTAAACGTTTACGCCGGTTGCATATAGCATCCTCAAGCTCACCTTTCAAGCGTAATTTGCTTGAGCTGGAAGATAACTTGGAAAATGTAGCAGACTGCACCAGATTGAATAAGAAAGCTTTGCGTTTATTAAGCCCAGTCAATATCGAGAATTGGCGAACGAGATTTAAACACTATCCCGATTGGCATATGGCAACGAGTTCAATGAAAAAAGTGCATCCTTCGAATAAAGATGAGAAATATTTATCAGTATCATCGTGTTCACCCAATAAAATTACTCGTAGGCGCTTACAACATGCCCATTTTAATAAGACTCCAAGCACTGAAACGCCCAAAGTGAGAAAACGAGAGTCACAGTCGCATAAAACATCAGCTCCTAGTATTGCTTGTAGTAGTTTGGACAGAGAAACTCTAGGCAGGCATCACTTAGGCCAACCGCCTGTGTCAACATCTGCACAGCAACGTCGAAGTAGATTACTAGTAAAAACCGATTTTTATAATTGGCCGGGTATTATTGCTTTGCAGGAGGGACTACTAACACTGCTGAAAGACTTTCTCTGTCTCTTGCCGGACAACGCAGTGGAAGAGGTAATAGAAATATATATGTACATATATTGAACTTACTTGATATTTAATTTTCATTTGCTAGGTTTTGAAGCACTATGTCAAAGTTGATATCATTCTGGTGCTATGTAATAATGGCAGCTGTGCAGTGCGTACGGCTATAATCAAATTATTAGCAGTACTGATGAAGCGCCTACAACAAAGTGACATACTTGTGCATGTTAAAAGCTTATATCCGCAGCACTTGGCAAATCAAATGTCCATATATCCAACCGATATGCAGATGTTTGAAGCATGCTTGGAATGGGTTACCGGTATATATAACAGTGCGAGAACAGGTTTAAGCTATGACACGACATTGCACATTGTGGACCGCTTCGGAATCAACACCCTACTGTCAATTGTAATAAACATGCCGAATAATCAAATTGGTCATAAAGTGAAAGCTTTTAAAATACTCAATAAAATATGTTTTACGGTTTGTAACATAGATTTTCATTAAATATATTTTAATTACCTTTAACTATGCATCACTTTTCAGGAAGGAGAACAGCAACAACTCTTAATCGAGGCCGGTTTGCTGCTTTGTTGCATTAAATCGCTTTTCAATTTATACTTAACCTCGAGTATTGTAGATGTTTTGGTAGAGGAATCCATATTGGAACTTTTGACAAAAATAGGTGAAAATTCGTTGAAATCAGTTGGCCACATAAAGGTCAGTGCTTATAAAATGTGGTTGATCTTTTCCTTTCAAAATGTAAAATTCCTTATCATTTTAGGTTGTATGGGATATTATTAACATGCTAACATTCTTGCATGAAGGTGCGTCTGTCTCGGTTATTAAGAATTTACGTTCTGCGCAAGCACGCCTGCTGTTCAAGTGGATTAGCATGTTTTTTGATTCTGTAAATGAACCAAAAATATTTAAAGGTACATACTGCAATATGCAAAATAATAATATACATGTCAGCTACAACTTTATACTCTTACAGTAATTGCGCTACCGAATTCGACTTTATCGCCTACCGAGACTAAAGAGAGACTGCGCTTACTCATCGACCGTTGTGCGCAGTTCTATGCCGTTTGTGATGTTAATTACTCGCCTAGTGCTTCAGAGGTGGAACTTTTCCAATTAATTGTTACATATAGTATTTCTACCAGCCAGCGGTGTAACAACTTCATAGCTTGGGGCTTGCAACCGTCACGACCCCGGGAACTGCGTGCTTTTATTGTTGATGCGCTTTGGAGCTCTTGTCAAGCCGACTGCTTGCCATCGGTTATTTACGACGGAAAGATAATTAAATCGTTTCTTTGGTTGTGTTTACTTGAGGATTTGGAGAAACCATTGAAAAATTTGAAACGCTTATGCAAAATATTGGGTATAAATGAGCACGATTCGACATGGAACTTAGAGAATGAACTAGAGCGCATTGAGCTTAATCGTAGTAGTGTGGCGGCTGAGCAAAAAACAAAATTAGAAGAGACGGCTTACCGACTGGAACCACTTGCTATGAGTTGTATTGAATCATCAATGCTAACTACAAGGCGCGTTGCTGAATTGCAAGTTAGTACAGTATTTTTAGTTGTATTGGGTGACTCTTGGGTTAGACTAATTGTTTTCAGGCGATTAATAACATAATTTTTTGTAAGGTATTGATGTTTTGTTCAATTTAAAAGCAGAAAGTATGTATAATATAGTGTGCATATTAAGTAATCGAATTGATTTTTCGGGTATATCAATTCGGAAAAATATATTTCTTATTCTCGCGCGAACTTGTGCGCAAGAGTATGATAATTTTGTTCACATAACGGTTGTCTGTGTATATACAACAACAAAAAACGAGATATATATATAGGCATCCAAAATATTCAAAATGATGAGAGTGGTATATTTAGCTATGCCGTACATGCGTACGATATCTCGACCAAAAATATATATGTATATTTAAATGAGGCTTGGTAGGTGCATATATTATTATTATTATGATCTTGAAAATTGGCAAAATCGGTAAATAGCATAAATGGTAATTTTCAAAATAAAAAATTAGCTCAATGAGAAAATATTGAGATATATTTGCGAAATTCAGCAAGGACACTTAAAAGATTACAAAATAAGTTTATATTTAAAATGTGCGAAGTGGTTCAAAAAAAGAAATACGATGAAAGAAAAATGTTGGAAAATGGGTAATGTCGTACTCATTTCCCATTTTAACAAAATGGCCCAGACTTGGTGCACGTATTGCTCTCTAACTTATTTAGATCAGACAAAATATTATTGAGTTCGTACAAAAGCGACGGCCACTTTTTATATGTTTAGACTAAATTTCTATAGGTCAGTCTAATGTTACAAGCTATAGCTCTCTATGACTGAGTTTGTTTAATTCCAATAATTAGCTTCAGTCCTAAATTAAATATTATTAAAATGTACGTGGGTACATTTGTTACTTACTTTTTCATGGTTACCTTTGTATTCTAATAAGCAACTAAAAGTGGATGGAGTAGAGAGGTTGAGGAAAATATTTATTTACAAGTACAATTCGATTTCCAATCTGCCAAAAGCATTGACTAAATCATAGGCTGGTGCTGAAAAACCTGACGACCGACCGTTTGGTTCCACAGACACTAAATTTTGAATCGCGTTAATGGTTTCTGAATTACGATGAATCGTATCATACTTACGAATCCAGAGCGAAGACTAAAAACTTGCACCAACGAGTCACTGTTTGGTGCAGTTTTAGTCTGACGGCATCGTCGTTACCGTGACATGCTCAACGAGTTGTGTCCAAAAATTGAAGAGGATGATATGGACGACATTTGGTTTCAACAGGACGGTGCAACTTGTCACACTGCCAAAGTTACACTCGAACTTTTGGCTACCGTTTTTGGAAACCGAAATTCCGATATCAATTGGCCGCGTCGGAGCTGTGATTTAAGCCCGTTGGAATATTTTTTTGTGAGGAGCCGTTAAGGACAAATGCTATGCGAACCATCTAGAGATGATGGATGCTTTAAAACACGAAATCAAAGTTGCCATTCATGAAATTGGAGCCCAAACAATCGAAAATGTGCTTAAAAATTGGGTTGATCGACTGGCCTATTGTAAAGCCAGTCGTGGCAGTCATTTGAACGATATTATTTTTCATTCATAAATGATAATGTTCAATCTTCAAAATAAAAAAAAAGTTTGAAAAAATATTGATTAGTTTTTTTTTTATAGCCGATTCAAAAAGCAAATTGTACATGGCCCACCCTATATAATAGGAAGCGTGCGTCATATATGTATTATTATCTTTAGATCGTGTAAAACCATTTGCTGGAACTGGTATCCGTTTTGTATTAATGCAACTTATAGAATAATAGATGGTTGGCTCTCGTATATATAACTTTGTTAAAACATTTATTTCAAATATCGAATAATATCTTGATAATGGAGAGGGGCTCGGCCAAACACCCAACAAGGGTGTCAGCGCCAATTAAAAGTAAAAATTATTTTTACTCACTTTAAATCCAGTACCCCTATCGGCTCTGCAACTTTAAACCGGAGTTTATTTAAAAAACTGGAGTAATTCCAACTATGTTATCGGTGACATAAGAGACACTTTGATATG
Source organism: Anastrepha fraterculus (assembly GCA_037575425.1). NCBI lineage: Eukaryota > Metazoa > Arthropoda > Insecta > Diptera > Tephritidae > Anastrepha > Anastrepha fraterculus. The sequence goes on from JAYXIM010003806.1 coordinate 50,000, forward strand.
TGCATGAACTCATGTGGATACATGCCCGCACAGAAATCATCGAAAATATGCTAAGAAAAGAGTAGCACTCCACTATTTTTAGCCTAACCTTTTAAGAGCTGACTATGTAATTATTTGAATACATATTTAACAAAATTATTGTATTTGCAGAATTCCGAGCGTAAACTATTGATGTATCAATTAAAAGACTATGATGATGCAACCATTTACACAAAATGGCTGGGAGTTGTACGTCGCATGACACATGATGGTGCGCCATGGTACTCAAGAGAACGTGCGGAAAAGTATGTACAAACATGTTCTAGAATAATAGTCTGAAATTATAGGCTCCTTTACATACCTGTGTATATATATTTTTTAAATAGCTCTTGGGAACTAGATGATACCGAGGGTCCTTCTAGAGTTCATTCACGTTTGCGTCCCTGTCATTTAGACATCGATAAACGGTTTTACATGGAGGATTACTACACTTCAGAGCTGCGTAACAATGATACTGTATTGAATTCCAGTGCCTCTACTATTGTCGAATATATGCGACCCTTGGAATATCTATTGTCAAGTTATGATCAACAGCTCAATATTTCACTTAATTCTCAAATACTTTACAATTTCCCCGCAAAATTTTTACCTGTTGACGGCGAAATAGATGGTGAGATTATTATAACCGATCATAAACTATACTTTATGGCTACATATCGATGCAAGTACTTCTACATTAACTGTTATATTTGGAGCATAAGTGAAATTTGGCTGAAACGCTATCAACACCAAGAAAAAGCTTTCGAAATATTTTTGGATACAAATCAGTCATTATTCTTCTCACTACAAAATCAAGAAGATTATAAAATTATGTACGACGTTTTTAGTGACAAAATCGTCACACATCCCGACCAAGCAAAAATTCTCGTTATCACACAACAGTGGCGTGAAGGTTTATTGACCAATTGGGAATACTTAATGACACTTAATCAAGTTGCTGGGCGAACGTATAATGATCTCATGCAGTATCCTATATTTCCATGGATATTATCAAATTATGTGTCTGATGTATTAGATTTGACAGACGTATCGAATTTCCGAAAGTTGGACAAACCTGTCGCAGTGCAATATGAAGAGAATGAACAGCATTACATCAACAACTATACGGTAAATTAAAGTTACTGCGAATTTAAAACATATAAGAATATAAAATATGCGTTTGATGTAAAGCACATTGAGCAGGTAGTAACAGTAGAGCAACCAAAATAATGTTGTTGCTTTTTATCCCTAAAAAATTAGAGTAACTTAAGTAATATATGACAATTTAGAAACCAAATAAATAAATAAAATATCAAATCAGCTGCTCCACTGCTACTGCCTGTTCAATGTGCCTAAGTATTGGTGGTACATTTTTCAAATCAAATACGGCATTAGTTAAATATATAATAGAAATAATCTGTAATATAATTTAAGAAGGCCGGTGTTCCATGTGGAACGGATTTAATTTTTGTTGTTACTAGGTTATCAGCCTACTTCTCCGTATTAACCTGTTAAGTGATTATGTCGTATATATGCGGCAATTTCAAAAGTTCATTTTTGTGTCGTATATGTGCGTATTGCCGAGAAAGGAAATTGCATTTGCAATGAAATTTAAAGTTAAGCAAAAAACGAAAATTTCCCTTTTATTTTGACATTATAAAGTAAGCATGAACACTGAATTTCCTGATAATCGTTATCGTAATCGTTCAGCCAACGCGCGCGGTGAATCCAATATTTGGCTGAAAACCGGTTTTGCATCCCAGTCTTCGCTTGAAATTAATTCAGCACAGTAAATCGCTTAACAGATTAATATGACTTCAGGTAATTAGAATTGCTAACTAAAACACGTCATCCGCTCCTAGGACAAACAAGAGCATGGCGTGTCTCAGACGTCCAATGTACCCATGGAGTTAAACATACCATCAATATATGTTTCTGAGAGTTTTTACAATCCTCATTGCAATTCCGACACGTATTTATACTTAACTTAACTTAAACTTTTGAACCTGCTTTCTCAAAATTGCGTCTTTCGAAATAGTTAGCAAGATATCTCAAAACCAAATCAAGCAATTGCATTTAACTTTCATGACATATTTAGAACCTTCTTGATTAAAGCTAAAGCCATGATTCGAGCGTTGTGATATCCGTAAAAATTTCAGTTCTTCAAATTTTAAACAAATAAAAAGTACCGAAAATTACGGATTCATATTCAAAAGCAATTAAATTTTCTATTCCGGATGTGACCACAAACCTACCACTTTTTATTCTTTGATGGTATAAAGAACTACTAAAAATCATCTATCTGCATCTTATCGCTCCTAGTCGGCGTATAGGGCGGAATTTCGTTTCTTGAGTGTGTTGATTATTACGAACGCGTCAATGGGCCGACGCAACCTCTGGTTCGACAATAGAATATGTGATGGAATTTCAGGTGTCCATACTCAGCTTGTAACCACTATACTCGCGGGTACCATAATTTTTTGCAGCTCGGCAGACCTGTACTTATCGTCCTCTCATATTAGTTCACTTCATGATCGTTATGAAGAAGCTATCCAGGGAGTACCTAGCCGAAGCTGGCAATCTCCAGCTGCTTGAACCATTCAACGAAGGAGTCGCTTCTGGCCATGCCCAAGTGTAGGGCAATCAGAGAGCTATCAGTAATATGCACCTCTGTGAAAAGTCTCATTCCCCACCCCATCTTCGGGTTATTAAACTGGCTAAATTTTTTCAGATTAGTATAACAGCAAACAGCGAAACTATACTAAAATTTTTGGTTGACGGATATTTATTTATTTATAAGATACGGTTTTAATTAAAGTTTTAATAAATCTAGGGAAATTAAAAAATTTTTAAATTTAATTCTGTTACAAAAGAATGTAAACCTAAAACTAGAAACAAACAGTCAGTAATATAAAAACAGTAAGTCTAAATATCGCTTCTTATAATTGCATTTAAGACTTGAAGGCAAGTTTTAAAAAGATTAACGCCTTTAAAGATGAATACAAAGCATTGAAAAGATAAATAAATAGATCAAAACCAGACAGTTACATCGCAATCACCTCCAATTTACGAATTAAAATAATGATGGATTACCTTTTTGTAGTTACCCCTATTTATAGTAGCCTTGACAGAATTCCAATGCAATGGAAGGTTTGGCAAGTCGTCATGAATCGTTGAACATCAAAGCAACACTTCCAAATTGTTGAAATTTACTTTGAAAAACAAAAAAATTATCTGTTCGCAAAGGCGCCGAAAGGTAGATTCATCGTCGTTCTTAACTTATTGGTCTTTGTCCTTCGAGTACGTGGAAAATTTTACGTAAGGATCTTGGCTTATATGCTTATACAATACAATTATAGCTTGTGCAAGAATTGAAGTCAAGTGATCATTTTTGCGTCCCATTTTTGCTGATAGAGCTCGTTGAGATTTATTGGAAAAAGTACTCAAAACTTGGATTACTCGAAAAGGCCACGTAATTCGCAGCTGCGGCGGACATATGCCGGATATCATATTCAAGAAATAACGGCCATGAAATTATCTACCAGATTATAAAAAAAAATCTTTCTAACAATATTTCTATTTTGTATTATCATTTTTAGTTCTCAAGCTCTTAAAACTCATCCGATATTATACTAAAATTTAAGGGGCTCTGAAACTGCACACCTGACAAAAAAGTTTGGCGTGTTGAAAATATGTTGCGTCTTTTAAATTTTGCTAAAATATGAGACTTTAAGTTTTATGCTTTTTGTTGTGATATAACTCATATATTTTATGCAAAAAATTATTTTTTCGACCACCTCTTTTATATGAACGTAAGAACATTATGCTTGCTGCATTTTTCTTACTAATTATGATTTGCTTTTTCTTTTAGTATATTAACAATACGATGACTAACATGGGCTCCATGACGCTGAAACCGTATCATTATAGCTCACACTACTCAAACTCTGGCACGGTGCTGCATTTCCTCGTGCGTGTACCACCCTTTACGAGTTATTTCCTGAGATACCAAGGTAAATATATTTTCCGATGTTTACAATTACAAGTATATTCCTTTCATCTACCTAGTCGAACTAGGTGTTATTTTTTCAATATGAAGGGAATATCATTCTCTACAAATTTTGGTTATGGATTTAATATTTGAGTTGTCACTTAATGTTTGTATTGAGTTATTTGCATATATCTTTGCTTGAAGAAATCCGAGAGCTTCAAATCACATAATCTTGCTGATCAACTTACATCTTCGCGACGTAAGAAAACGTAATTTTCGAAGCGCTTCCGCAAAACGCTCAATAATTTCTAAGAATGAATTATAAAGCAACAAGCTTTACGACCGACATAAAATAACTACGCTGAATTCAAAAACGCGGTCTGAATGGTACACCCTCTAACGAAAACCCAACTAAAATAGCATTTTTCGAGGCAATGAATATATTTCTCGTTAGGAGTAAACGCTTAACTCCTTATGACGATTAATCTCTGAATATTTCAGACAACTAACGACCCTTTGGCATCCAGAAAAAAGAGCATTTCTGTGCGATTAAAATGAAAATGAGAAAATGGAAGTTATTAACTTTGATTACACTCTGTAATGCAAATATTCATTTTCTTTTCAAGGTTAAAAATAAGCTATATACACTTTTTGAGCCGCGTTTGACTCTCACGATGAAATGACTAATCGTTTCGGAGCGATTGAAATAATATATTGCTAAGTACTATCAAATTCAATTCCGATCGAAATTGCCACTGTTTGGCCCCTAAACGTTTAGCAAAATCGAATGTTCGTTTTAGAATTCACTCATTGGGCGGGCATCGGGATGAACAGCATAATAAAGTGAGCTCAATTAGGCTTGTGAACTAACATTTACAATTTAGATAACTAAAAATCTCACGCTTGCAAATTTTTCAGACAATAATTTCGACTTGCCTGATCGAACATTTCACTCTCTTAATACCACTTGGAACTTGGCGAGCCGGGATAGCCCTACTGATGTCAAAGAACTCATACCAGAATTTTTCTGTTTGCCAGAAATGTTTGAAAATTTTGAACGATTTAACTTCGGTTGTCGCCAGAATGGAGAACGCGTGGAAGATGTACAATTACCACCTTGGTGTCTTCGCGATGCACGACTCTTCGTGCTTATACATCGACAGGCTTTGGAAGCAGAGCTCGCTCGTAACCAACTACATCACTGGGTAGATTTAATATTCGGTTATAAACAATCCGGTGAAAATGCAGTTGAAGCAATTAATGTTTTTCATCCTGCGGTAATTATTATGCTACAAATTCCTTCCTTGCTTTATGTAATTTAAATTTATTTGCTTCTTTTTAGACATATCCTTCATTTTTGGAATCAATCACATCGGATCCAATAGAGCGGAAAGCCGTAGAAACGATGATAAAAACGTATGGACAAATGCCGAGACAGCTTTTTAAAAATCCACATCGACAAACAAAATCATTAAACTATTGTCTTGGCACTAAGGAGGTACTACCAACCGTACGGGGTCTGCGTTGGGGTGTATATTTAGGATCACCACAGCTGCATACTCCTACGCTTGGTAATATTTATAAGATTCCTGGCGCCGAGTATTTAATATCATTCAATAACACCAACGTGGTTTATGGGTTCCCAACAAAGTCTTGCATCATGCAAGGTGCTGAAGTAGATACATTTAATGTCATATCATGGGATTATGAGGATCACATTGTTCGTATTCAACCGCTAAATAAATTAAATACTAAACCGAAAAATATTCTGCGTAGCAATATTATCGATGGTATTACGGCATGCGGCGCCGACCCAAATTCAAATCAACTTTGGTTCGGCCACAAGTCAGGCCGTATAAGTATATACAAATGCAATAGTGTAGACATTAGCAATCGGCCGGTAAAAAGTCGACAGAATTACATACGAGGTCTTCGACGTTCCTACAATTCGGCATTTCGCAAACTGACTACTAAAAGTTATGCAGAAGAAGGAGATACCAGCAATGTAACGCCGCTACTGAATTCATCCATGGGCTCATCATCAGATACCGCACAGCGGGATAGTGCCGATCTTATATGGAACGGACCAACAATTCTGCTACGACACACCGATGAAGTAACCAGCATTCGATTATCAGTTGAATTTAAAATCGGAGTATCTGCAGGTCGAGACGGTATAGCCGTTATTTGGGATCTTAACAAGTAAGTTCACTTCACAGCTAATGTATTTAGATATAATCCACAAATAAAGTATTTATGCATATTTTAGCTGGAATTATATACGAACAATTGATAGGCCGGCGGAGATTCATCACTCACCAATAACCGTAGTTACAATAAGTCCAACCTTGGGTGATATAGTTACGGTGCATACCACACCACAGCAGTTGGCACCAAAATCGACACCAGAACGACAAACTACAAATAATAGTAATAGCAGCGCTGATAGTAGCCAACAGCAGAAAAGTGATGAAAGCACAAGTTCGCCGTCAATGCCCGATGAATGTTTCGAAGTGACGGAAGAAAGTTTAGATGATTTCGTGAATGTGTCTATAAATCCGAATGGAAAATCAATATTGAGATTGCACACAATCAATGCGCGCTACGTCCAACATATTGTGCATGAAGACCGTATATTGGCAGCCACCTATTCGTACATCAAAGAAGGTGTTGGTGTTAACGTCATTGCCACAGCTGTGGAAGGAGGCACGATACGTCTATGGTCTAGTTGGAATTTGAGTTTCGTTAGTGAAATTATCACAGGCATATCAAATATAAAAAGGTAGTGCCCATGACTTCAACTTCTGACATTCGGAAGATTACACTGCAATCAAATATTTTATTTTCTTCTCTTTTGTTTTAGCATTGTATACTCAACACATCAGCATCTAGTTGCGCTAACAAAAGATTCGCACATACAAGTGTGGGAAACTGAGGGACTTTATGGGAATTCTCCAAAATTTCCACAAATAGCTTATAAGTAAAGAAGTTATGAATTATACACGATAAGCTCAACTAATTCACGAAAGCATATTAATGTATTTGAGAAGCAATAACACTTTATAAAACAAATAAAAAATAAAAATAAACATTTAATTTGGCAATACAGAAGCATTTAATTTTAAAATTGTGTGTGGACCGCATTTTTAATAAGGTGCGAACTTATATGGGACAAAGGAGGCATTACTGTGTGAAATGTGCATGTAGCAGGAAAAAATTGGCTTTTGCTTAGCTTGACAAATGACGAAGATGACGTAAAAAAAGTACCGTATAGGTATAGCGGCCGCCGTAGCCGAATGGGTTGGTGCGCGATTACCATTCGGAATTCACAGGGAGAACGTTGGTTCGAATCTCGGTGAGAGCAAAATTATTAAAAACAAACACATACATAATTGGCGCGTACACCCTTTTTGGGTGTTTGGCCGAGCTCCTCCTCCTATTTGTGGTGTGTGTTTCTGATCTTATTCCACAAATGGAGGGATCTACAGTTTCAAGCCGACTCCGAACGGCAGATATTTTTATGACGAGATTTTTCATGGCAGAAATACACTCGTAGTTTGCCATTGCCTGCCGAGGGGCGACCGCTATTAGAAAAATGTTTTTCTTAATTTTGGTGTTTCACCGAGATTCGAACCTACGTTCTCTCTGTGAATTCCGAATGGTAGTCATGCACCAACCTATTCGGCTACGGCGGCCGGTTCCTGGTTAGATAGAGGAATTTAAGACTGACATTACCGCAGTAAAGGGGATGCGATGATCATGACATGGTCGTTCCCACGGCAGTCGGTTCTACGTAACCGGAATGACCCGGATTTATATCCGGCCAAGAAATGTTTATGCTGTTACACCAACAACTACAACAACATCATGACATGGTTGCAATAACTAGGCAACATGTGACGTCTGTTTCAACAGTCATGAACGATTAAAAGGCTCCATTAAAACGACAAAATCCCTAATAGATATTGTCATAGACGGAAGGAACACTTCGAGTGTACTTTCGCTCGCAACTACACCATATTTCTTTCAAAAAAGCAAACCAGTCTTCATCTTCATCATCAACCATCAAACCAATGGAATGGTCTAATGGAAAGATCAAATCATACATTTAATCTTCTAATCTTCATTACATTTTCTGATATGAGTTGCATGCTAATTACAATACAATATTAGTACTTACTTCCACGTTAATAAATCAACCGCTAATGGGAAACTAAGTGTAAATTAGTATAGGATTAAATACATTTTATGCAATATAGATTGAATTTCGTTTTTCAAAAACTTTTCCCTTCATGATCACGAACAAACTCGTTTCAATAATGCGGATGTGGTTAAACTTTGTACTTTGGTGGGTGTATAACACTCTTATTAAAGTTTTTCATCCGCGCCAAGGTGGTTTGCAGCAATTCAAACGTTTATCAGATTTATCCAATTTAGTATTCAATGTCGACATCTTGGACTTATTAGCCAGCGCTAAAATTTCATCCAATTTATCAAATTCACTGGGTGACTTGCTAAGTAGCTACAATCGAAAATAAATATGAATAAAAAAAGATGTTCATTTATTTTGTATGTAATACATACCAGTTCAATATATGCCTGCAGTCTGTCAATTGGTTCTGGTGAAGCTTTCCGCTCGTTGACATTATTTAGATTATTTTCTTTAATTCTCAATATCCTATCTCGCACTTTATCCTTTTTGGGTGTTTCAAAATATCTTTCGTCTTTACATGCATCATTCTCATTATTTACCATGGATTCACAGTCTGTATTATTATTACTTATTTGCTGCGATTGATTGCTTGGTGACGTTAAAATTTTTAGCGCTTTCTGCCACTGGTCTTCCATAACATCATGTAGTTTTTCCGCTATAACAGCTCTAAAAACATTTTATTTTTGTTAAACAACTCCATGTATTATATTACGAAATTTAAACAAGCATGTCGAAAAATTATATTGTATCTCCTAATTTATAATGAAATTCTAAACGACGCATAAGCACTTAGTATTAAGCATTAATTAAGCACTAATTCTATATCATAAGAAGAAGCTGAAGGCCTTAGCAGCCATAGCTCTCCTAACTAGGCTTATAATTTTAATTATAAGTTTCAGTTTGTAATAATAATAATAATAAATAAAAAATGAACTTACCTTTTGGCTTTATAAGCGCTCAATTTGTTATCTAGGTCTTCAATTTTCTTGGAGGCATTCGCAAGTTGAATGCGATACAACTCCACTTCTTCTTTATGTTTTTCTTGCAGTAAATTGAGTTCCATCTCATTTTTTTCGTTAATGAGTTCTATTTGCTTGACGGCCCGCTCAGCGATTAAACGTTCACGTTCGCGTGCTTCCAGTTTTAGTATTTCTTCATTCTTATCCAACTGCTGTTGAAACTCTTTCATTTTCAGTTCAACAGCATTTTCTAGCTGCTGCTGGTAATGGGATTTTAGAGTTTTCTGTTGCAGCTCCATTTTTTTCTTTAAACTCATCTAAGTAAACAAAAATTACTTTTAAATTGCGTTAAAATTTAAAATAAATTATTTACTTCACTTTCTGATAGATTCACTACTTTTTCCTGCAAAGATTTTTTCTGGGTTTCTAACGTATCGGCGCGGGACTTTTGCTTTTGTTGAAGCTCTTGCAATATTTCTTTTTGATTTCTCAATGTAGCGCAATCTTTCTCCAAATCATCACAGCGTGTTTTGAGCTGAAATTAAAAACAAAAGTTGTGTTAATAGAAGAGTGGAAGAAGAAAGTCTATCGACAGGACACTAATAAGACCAGTAGCAACATATGGCTGTGAAGCATGGGTACTGACGTCTAACAAAAAGAACTACCGCGGAGGAGTGAGCGTAAAATCCTAAAGATATTTGGGCCAGTAAGGGAAGCTGATGGATCTTTCAGAAATAGCCAAAAAAAAAAAGAAAAAAAAAACATTGATCGTTTCGCAAAAACTCAGCGGCTGAGATTGTTTGGACACCAACTCAGGATGGACGAAAACAGAATTACGAACGCTCGTATTAGCGGCAGTATGCGGATATACTCCTGAACCAAGTCGTATGGAGCGCGATTGTGAAGGAAACACCGGCTCACTCCGAGCTGCAATTTCTATGATGATGATGATGAGAAGAAGAATAACTATAGGTCATGATGATGCATGTTCCAATCATTTCATTTGCTTTCCACAGCGCTACACAAAACATGTTCAACTACATTGTTACAATTTGAACAAAAAAGCTTTGAGAACTCTAGACTTTACAGAACGAAATAGTGCGGAACTTTATTACGATATTGTGCTCTATTCGGATAATTTTAGTTCGGACCAGAAACGCCGTCATATCATTAAATATTATATCAGCTATTGAATACCGTTGTCGGAAACCAACGCAAACCAAAAATTTCAGCTGCATTGTGAGTGCTCTAAAACATTCTAAACAAGCAATCTTTCGCACGAAAAGATACCCTAGTTTATACTAGTATTTATACAGTCAATAAACGACATTCACCGGGAAACCGTCACCACCTTCTTAAGCTCCCGTTCCCCGAATGCCATAATCGGAGTCCAACCACCACCTATTACAGCTTTTCCGTGAGGCACGCGTAACATTGGCACAATTATGTTCTGGATACTGTACCAGGTTAAACTCCTACCTATCCAGAATCGACCCCGACATACCAAACATATGTCCGGCATGTGAAGGCACTCCGCACGAAACTAACCACCTTTACACATGCCCCTTAAAACCGACTCATCTAACACCCCTCTCCCTCTGGACCCAACCCGTCGAAACAGCATGTTTCCTGGGCCTACCTTTAGATGAGCCAGACGAAGACAACCGGTCATATACCCTACACTGACGGGGCTTCTATTACTGTTAAAACAACAACAACGAAAAGATACCCCGCATGACACTAACCTACTCTACAGTTGTCTTTAAAAAAGTCATCCATCGCCACTTTTCATAATTTAAGTTTTATTTATGTTTCTTACCTTTTCATTTAGATAATCCACTTTCACAAGTTTATCTTTAAATTTATTCAACTCGTTTGTAGCGAATTCCTCCGATCTTTTGAACCCATGAATCTTTACCTCAAGCTCCTCTATTTGTTGCTTATACATATTAGTACATTCATTAGTCTTCCTAATTTATGTTTGAAATATAAATTTAGATGTGTATGTGCCTAAAATTCATTAATGACTACAAACATTACTTGGATGAGGTCATCAGCTCATTTTCCAGCTTCTCACTTTTGTCCTGAAATTTAGTTACTAAATTTACAGCTTGCGCCAATTCTTTTTGAAGTGATTCCATTTTAATGTTAAACTCTGCCTTGTCTGCCTTCAGTGTTGCTACATTTTCTCGCAATTGATGAACTTCTGCATCTAATCTATATATAAACAAATGTTATAAACTCATTGAAAATAGAGACGATTCCATTCAGAATTATGATTAATGGTTAAATCAAGGAAAAAGTTAGGCATTTAGAAACACCAAATCCATTTGAAGAAGAAGTATTCTTACCCATTGCAAACGGATTGCGCATTGCAGATTGCTGCATCTTTGGCACGATCTACTTCTATGGCCACCGACAACCTTTGTTGATACTCTAGAAGACGCGTCTGTAATGAATGTACGGTGCGCTCAAGATGCTGACGCCGAAGTTGCTCTTCTATATGCACGGAATGTTGTGGAGCAGTGCAAGAAATAGCAGTACCCTGCCCGCTTTTGCCCCAGATCTCACTTAAACTAATTAGATTCGTATCTGCACATAGAGTCGCTCTCATTTCTGGATAAGTTAATTGATAACGATTATCTTTTGTAGTCTGTGTTTTTTCATTTGCAACTGAATTGTCCGAAACTTGCTGATTTGAAATTAAACATGCATTAGTTACTTGCTCTCGATTTCGGTCGCCCAAAAAATGATCAATCTCTGTTAAAATACTTCCAGCGTCGATATTATAAAGCCGACCAGTACCAGGCAAGCATTTTGGGGTAGAGTGAACCAGACCCTCCCTTTTATTTCGCTCTGCTTGTGTGCTATTGGATATCGTAGATATATCAGAAGGTGCTATAAAATGGTAATCCTTTTCACGTTCCATTACTTTCAAACGCGAATTAATTTCTTTCAATTCAGCGCTTCTATTTGCAGCTAGCACATCAAGAGTTTTCTGAGTTGCGGGTTCCATATAATTTTTAGACTCTGTAAGATTTACATCCATTGAGTGACGATGTTTCTCTAAATGAGGTGTATCACTATTTGATACATTCAAAAAAATTTCATTCCAATTAACTGCAGTTATTGGACTAATTGCAGCCGAATTAATTGTGTGAAACTCTTTCAATTCCTCGGGCGTAGCAGTGGCAAAGTAATTTGGTGGTATTAACAGCAAAATATCAGTATCATCCGTATCACTCATTACACGCCGTTACCGCGGGTTTTCTATCAAACTACTAATTTGTAAATTCAAATAATTCAAATAATTGAAGTAAACAAACTTGCGGACACCAAAGTAATTAATTAATTTTATTACAATTTCGCTTTGTTGTATTTCGTAGCAAATAGCTAGATTTCACTGTACAATTTGTTGTGCGATGTCAACACCGCCATCAGCCGCCATTACAACTTTAGTAACCGAAGCGCGTTCCCACGACAGTCGGTTCTACGTTACCGGAACGATCCGGATTTATATCCGGCCAAGGACTGTCCCTTCAGCAGTATTCCCCATATACATATGTATGGGGAATGTCTATGCTGCTACAACAACAACAACTTTTGTAGTATTTCGTGTGTTTTTAAAAATATGATTCTAAGAATAGTAGTTTCACAATTTTAAATAGTAGGGAGGAAAAAACCAAAACAATGATTAACAATTTAAGTTAGAACCATGTGCATGCCAGCCTTTTGCAATGTAAATTACTTTAGTATTTGTAAAAATACTTCAAATATATTTATATATTATATAATTAATTGGTTAATTGAATTGGAATAAAATATCCGAAATAAATATGAATTTGATTTCCACAAACTTAAGTTGAATCCCAATATGTGCCGTAACGTGAAGTTACTGTAAATGGCAAAGTTGTTCCAGAGAACGTAAATACATTTTATTTTACGTTCTTTTATTATAACCAGCGTATTGTTGTCAACTGAATATACCTAGAGCAATGAACGTAGAACAACCAGAGAACTTAAACACATTTTATTTTACGTACATGTATTTACGTTCTATAATTGAATCATGGTTGCTCTACGTTCATTGCTATAGGTATGTTCAGTTGACAACAATACGCTGGTTATAATAAAAAGAACAGGAAATAATAATGGCGCAATGGAGTTGTGTAAATGATATCCTAATTAATTTTACTAGCATAGTTTAACTGTGGTGAGTTTTTTGAAAGGTTTTAGTATACAAAATTTTAAATTTTAATAGAAATAAAAATAAACTAGTCCATATAATAATAAAATGTTAGGTATTGATAGTGATAGCTATTAAAATTAGAGTTTCATATTTATTAGTATTTGTAGATTTACGCAGCTGCCGTACCTGAATGTATTGGAGGTGACTACTATTCGGAAGAGCACTGGTTCGAAAACCCGGTCTCGAAACACCAACTAATAGAACAATTTTTTCTAATAGTGGTTACACTTCGACAAACAACAATCGGTGTAAGCACCAATTATTAGAATTTTTTATTAATTCTTGAAGGAATCGTGAAATAATAAAAAATAACGACTGCTTAGAGAACGCCACTTGAACCAAAAAACTGTACAACGGACTATCTCTTGATATGGAGTAGGATCTATTCACCTTATATCCAATAAAAAGGCAAATTTATTTACAATGACATACTCAAGAAGTGATGATACCATTTGCTGAGGAGAATATGCCACTTCGGTGGCTTTTTATGTCAGATGATAGCAAAACACACCTTAATGTTAATACTTGAATGATTTTAACAAAATAATGAAAAGTTATGGATTGGCAGATACAATTACCCGACCTAAACCACGTTGAAAACCTTTGGAGAAATTTAAAGTAGAGAATTGGGGGCAACATTAAAAAATAAGTATGTATGGCAAAAAATCAGAGAACTATGAAATTCCACTCCCATAGAAACTTGCTGTAGGATTATCAATTCTATGCCAATCGAATACAAATAGTCATTGACAATCGTGGTGAACACAGTGCTTATTGATTAAACTTAATTTAAATAGCATTTTTTATAAAATCTCCAAGTTCATTTTGTATTGGGTCTATTTGTATTTCGTACCTATTTTAATGACCACACAAATATTTCCTTTTTGTTCCTATTCTTACTAGTTGAAGTTTTAAAGGATCCTTAAATTATTATTTATATTTGTCATATTAATCTATAAAATAAATACCATACAATACCGATACAATATCTGTTAATTTAAAAAATTTGAATTACCGTATAAACGTGGGAATACCTATTTTAATGACCACATGTGTACATAGTAAATGTATAAGTATATGCGTCTACAAAAAATATAAATAATAAACATTTTACATTTTTTGCGGAAATAAAGAACCAAAGGCTAAAGATCAAATTTTCAATAGTTTTTAAGATATCAAATTTTAGGTTTTTCAAAATCTTAGATGAATTATAACCTATGTACATTTTTTTTACGTTCTGGGAATGTCAGTTTCCTAGAATACTGAGAAAAACTACATTTCATCCGTACGCCGTGTAATTTGTGGAGTCAGGCGTTGTGTGGGGGCGTCAAAATCACTCTGTTCATTGCAACTGGCGAGTGCATCTGAATTTGAATCCTCCTCCGCATCTTGCTCCATTCGTTCACCTATACTCCCGTTCACATCAACTTCCGCATTCACATCTTGCGTCCGCTTCATTCTGTTTTCCATATTTTCTAACTTTTTCTTCAGAATGGAAATTTTTTCTTTTTTGGTATTCAATACAACAAGAAATTTCCTTAACATTTTCTGCTTCCACTCTTCTTTCTCTTGCACAACTTTCTCAACGTCTTCCACAAGATTCGATAATGCCTCATTTGTCCTCTGGTTCTCGCTTTCAACCCTTCCTGTGGCGATCAAATTTAGGGCAATATCCAACATTTCATAACTTTTATCAGCTTCAGTTAACTTTACTTCCAGATACCTAATGCAGAATCCGTCATTTTTATTTACAATGAGAATTTTCTTTTCACTATCCAGTTCTATTTCAAAGCTTGGCAACCCGATATCACTGGTTAATACATTTTTACACTCTGCACGGAAGTCATTTAGTGGAATATCTAATTCCGCAGCCGGTTCCTCGAAATCTATTGGGGCGATATGGCCTTTGTAATATAATCCTGCTTTCGACTCTTTTAGATATAAATCAACGGCATTATCATGCCACTCACTATGTAGATAAATATGCCTTTTGCAGTCTGCTTCAGAACTTTTTAGTAAAAGTTTCTTTAAATAAACTGAATCCATCACCAACTTTGTCCAGGCAAAGAATTAGTGCATTGATGCTTATGGAATTGCAATGAACAAATCAAAATAATTAACAGCTGATGATTACATTACGTTATCATAATGATAGGGTCACACTATAGCAATAAATATAGCTTCATATTACCATTAGAGAATAATATCGCGTACAATACAAATAAAACGGTTTATTATTTCCACTTGCGTGTTTTTTCACTCAACATAAGGAAAATATTTTATAAAGACTAATCAGTATATAATTACCGTCGTTACCCTTTCTTTATTGTCAACACTTTACTACATAAATAGTGAAAATAAAATTCTTCGTGATTTTCGGGACACCCCTTATGACTTACGAAGTCAAGCACCATATTTCATAGGGTTTAAGAGAAATAAGTTATTTCATAAAGTTATAAATATAATATTTACCTATACTTGAGTACTATGACCACCCCATACAATTTTGGGAAATGCTGCTGAATTTATAGTCATTGGCCGAATATAAATCACGAATGCTTATAGGATCAAAAAGTTAACTTAAAGCAATTAACAAAAACACTCTGCGAATTCTGGAATACAAGCTTTGCACCAAACAAAAAACAATGCTTCGTAGTAGTAGTATTTATTATGTTTAAACATGATAGTTTTTTCCACAAAAGAATTATAAATAAAATGTATAGTAATAAGTTAATATGAATACAATATTATATTTTTAAACTGCATAAAATAAATTTTAAGTTGATACAATTTTGTTCACTGAAAAGCAGCTACTACTTATTTTGGAATCATCATTATTATGTACGTGTGTAAATATTTATGTACATCAAAGCAAAAAAATATGATTTTAAATATAAGATTACTGAATTATATAACAAACCTTAAATTATACAAAAAATTACCAGAAAATGTTAACAAATAAGGACATACAATGTAATGTAAGGAAATAATACACTTAGTCTTTTTCGAATTACATAATTTTCAATACATTTAAATGTATGTACAACAGTTAAACATATTCAACTTTGAGCTTTGGTCGATATATGTATATGTATGTATATATGTTTGACATGTAATGATTTGAAAGAAGGCTGAATATTTCAAATTAGAAATTTCAACACATACATTACCACCACGAATAAACGCATGAAATGCATAGTAAGATTCATTCTTTTTAATTAGGTATGCTTATGCTGAAGGCACAAACTCCATAATTTTATAGGTGCAAAAAAAGATGTCACATCTGGGTTTGTTTAGCTGCAATACAATACTTATACAGTAAATAACGTATTTTTAAAATATAAGTGGGAAACATAATTATACATTTTGATGATCTTTTAAATGATAATAAATACAATTTCGTATTTGCGAATGCTAGCTGTAGACATTTAAAAAATGGTTATGTTATGTGTGCGATTCTTTGAGGTGAGTCCTCATAGAATTAGCAGATCATCATCATCGGGCTTTTTAACAGATTTTTTTTGGTTGTCTACTACACCGGCATTGGCGACACTGGTACTCGTGTTGGCTCCCGGTAAGTTGGGAAGATTTTCTGCGGCTGCCGCTCTCTCTTCCAAGAACTTATCAAACTCGGTGCTAGTTAAGGTTTCCTCAAAGCCTTCAGCGCCTTCCTTCTGTAATATCAATTTGTATATATATAAAGTCGTATGTAAATGTGTATGAACGCACATACATATAGAAAGTGTAAGGATAGAAAGCTTCTATAAATTGAAAAAAAAAAATTTAAATAAAATAAAAATTAAAAAATACATAACACGAGATATTTTTTTTTTTTTAATTTGAATCTTTATAGGTATGTATATAATATACTAAACTTAAAAATAAAAGTTTAACCCGATTACTTACAGAACTGCCTAACCATGCCTCCATTTCATCAACTTCGGTTTCTCGAGCCGGCTTTGATTACGAAATATTAAAAATACACAACCGAAAAATAATAAAATAAGCGATATAATTTTAATATAATAAAGCTATAAAAAATATGCATACATATAAATAAAAAACTTTTAATAAGCATATATATGTACACATACGGGTCACTAGATCAAAAATTATTTTACAATTTTTACTCACTTTGCTTATGACCGAAGTTTCCTTGGTTCTCTTGAAAGGTAAATTAATACTGCCAGCTGCCGCATCAACCGTGGGAATGTCTTTTAAAAGATCGCTTTTGCTGCGAAAGAATTTTCATTGATAAAATAAGCGAAAAACCAATGGATAATGGAAATAGTAAATAAACTAGTAAACAGATGTATTTTTTTTTTAAATTGTCCTAATTATCCTGATTTGCTGGTGTTTTTATTCCAGATTTATGGACTAGTTTCATATATATCTAAAAAATTTGCCCTAAAAGTATGCCTTGGAATACCGTAACTATCCTACATAACAACTGTTTAACCAAATGTCATTTTGCAATTAGGATTTTGTTGTAGAAAAAGTAATATTTATAAATGCAATAATATTTTTTTAAAACGTATATATATTTTCGGTGAATTGCATTTACATACATAATTAATCGCACTTCATCAGAAAATCAGAAATTATATTGCATTTTGACTTATGACATGGAACGGTTGCACTAGAATAATTTTTCCAAAAAACAAAATTGGGCATCCTACAATAGCACCATCGATATGCAATTATTGATGAAAATTAATACCTGCTATAGAAAATAAACATACAGTATTTAAATTGTGGAGGTGAGAAAACTCACATGCCAGATTATCTCTATTTTTGTTGTTTTCAGCTATTATAAATTTAGATAGTTGCCTAGCCGGTTCTACATTAACAGAACGAGGACTGTCACTTCAGCAGCCTTTCCAGTATATTTATGCTGCTACAACAACAATTGCTTGGGTCTATTATTTTTTTATAATAAAATACAAAAGTACAGCTGATGCGATATTTGCTTGCAACACTAGTGTCGCCTTTTCTGGAATTCTAACAATTTCTTACTATTACCTGCCAATTTAAGAAATTTCCATTTCAATAATATTCGAGCTTCCTTTCCACTGAATTCATTGAAATTTTCTGGCAATTGCATTGAAACTCAATCGGAAAATAACTACACAACCTGCTTATTAATTATCCAAACTAAATATGAATTAATTAGCTTGAATAAAAAAAGTACACAAACTTGACACCCTATTTAAGTAATATTAAAGCTGACAGCGTAAACGAGAAAATCAATAACCGCAAGCCGATTCGATTATCTCGTTTATGTGATAATATAAATAGTATTCAAATATAATAATAATAAAAAAATATATCTACTTATTCGTGTCGGTCCGCGATTGAGCCAGCATGTCGAACTCATCAACATCTTTATTTTGGGGTTTAGCTGCGCCTGTATCTAAAAAGCGAATATTAGGTTAGTCTACGAGTAATTGAAGTGAAATTAAAGCCCATTACTCATATAGTTGAATGAATTCGATAGCTTGTCGACCTTGGCATCCAGATCAATTAACCGTGGATCATTTGATACTGCACCAGCTTGTGAGGCACTAGATGAGGGCGGAGCACCAATTGCAGCGCCTAGTATAGCCGAAGGCGATGTAGCACTACTACTTGATCGGTTCTTTTCATATCGTTGATGACGTAAAAATAAGTTATTTAGTTCATCATTAAGGCGTAGTAACTCAGCAGTAAGTTCATCGTCGTTAATTCGTCCAATTAAATCCACAATTCGGCCCTGAATTTCTCTTAAAATTATCAATTTTAATTACATATGTGTTTAATGGTTAAATATAAGATCTCGCCTCATACTTGCAAGTGGCTGTTAATTCTGTTAACAAAGCATAGTCGTCCTGATCCTCCTGACCAGGTTTCAGCTCGGTAAGCATTTCACCCAATACAGACATATTATGTGCCACGATTTCCAACTCTGATTTTAATTTAGTCGTTTGTTCTGCACTTAAAACGGTGGGTCCATTGCTCTAAAGAGGAAATTCGCATGAAATCATATTTAAATTATATATTCTGTTTGATTTTACATGTGGAGCGATAGGCATGGCATGCTGTGGGGAAATTGTTTGCTGAACATGCTGCGGCGGTGGCTCGGGTACACTCTATAAATATATAATTATAATTAATAACATAGTATATGCATACACGATCCTAAAGTTAGTTGCTTACACGCTGGGGTGTGTAAATTGGTGCCAAGTTTTCTATATCCGTCTGAGGGAATTCGATTCCCTTATTCTTCAACTCCATATACATTTGTGTAACGCCATTCAAATCAGGTTGATTCTTAAAAGCATCTGCCCAAATTTGAATTAGGCTTAATACTTTTTCTTGCATTACGGCTGGCGGATCATTTTTGGGTCCAATTAATTTGATCAGTTCCTGAATGAAATCTTTCTGAGCAACCAATACATGAAGTGCTTTACCACAGTTCTTCACGCAAGTCTCCAACACGGTTAAAGTATACATTATTACTTGATTATCTTTGCCAGCATTTTGCGAGAGTCTCTTCCGTATAGCCTTCATTGCATCACGTGCCGTATCCGAAGACTCGTTAATCATATCGCATATTTCCATATTCAAGGCCCAATTCTCGGAAGCCAAAGAGCTATCGGTAGCTTGCTCTAAAAAATAAAATCAGTGAAAAATGTAAAAGTGTACTTTTATTAAATCTAATTTTGTCTTCTTAAAATGCAAAAAGTACCCCCTTTTATATATCTAGTGTAAAAGTGATAAATACTATGGTAAATAGCGCAATTCATCAGTAAGTTCATTGTTGACATTAAGTCAGCATGAACGTGAGAAATTAAAGAATATGCACATGGATTTGCCGTAACGGAATGGTTGGTGCGTAATTCGCCATTCGGAAGTGCGCAGGTGAGAAACCTCCGTGTATGAAACACCAAATGATAGAAAACGTGTTTTTTTATAATAGCGGTCGCCCCTCGGTAGGCAATGGTAAACTTCCGAGTGTATTTCTGCAATGAGAAAGCTCCTCATAAAAAATATCTGCCGTTCGGAGTCGGCTAAAAACTGTAGGTTCCTCCATTTGTGGAACAACATCAAGACGCACACCAAAAATTCGAGGAAGAGCTTGGCCAAACACCCAAAAAGGGTGTACGTACATAAGTGCTAATATGCATATTATATATTTGAATATAATTATTTGTTAACTGATCTGTTATTTATCTCTTATAATCTAATTTAACTGTTCGCTTAACTTAGTCCTAACTCATGAGTTTTAAACTATTAACTTTAAATGTGAAGTGTTCTACAAAATTCGGTATGAAAACTGCCGATAGTAATAGGTTCGAGAGGCCTAGGTAATAGATTCGTGTCGAATATTCAGTTCAATACATATATCTCCTTGAACATACATATTTGATGTTTAGGGACATAAACGAAATGGTTTGCTAATTCAGTGATGTTAGAGCAACCACTAAATAAGTCCAATAAGTCTGACCAAACCACTTTTTACATCTTACCATTTATTTAATACCACTCTTGACAATTCAATTTTTCAAGTTCAATTTTACTTTGCATATAAATTATATTATTTGAAAATCACCTGCAATGCTGGTTGTTAGACGTTCTTCTCTGACCCACATACACTCATGATTCTATACTCTTCATTTGTTCGGCCTAAATTGGCTTACGCCGCTGATATATGGATACTGTATCACGCTATTCATATAAATCGATTGGAGAGAGTGCAGAAAATATTGCTACGTTTTGCTTTTCACCCCTTAAATTTTTCTGAACCAATTCCATCTTATAGTTTTCTTATTGCCAATTAATTGGCTTGTTATCAATAAATAACAGTCAGTTACTTTTGGCTTTTTCATTTCTTCTCGACATCCTTTCAGTTAAAATCGACTGCTTATCCCTTTTTGGGCTAATTGATTTTAACATGTAGAAATCTTTACAGTTTCGATACTTTTCGTACAAATTTATATAAAACGGTTAGCAATGCTAGTGCTCAAATTAATAGCGCTTTGACCGAGTTCCATTCTTTCTTGAATTGTATTGAAAAGATTGAAGTAGAATTTATTGTGAAATAATTTACCACAGTGGTATTGGAAATTATCCTTAAGCACATTGTACTAAACAAATAATTTATATTTTGTAATTTTATCTAACGTCTGTACCATTTAACTCTGGACATAGGTTTGTATAGTAAATAAATAATTAGAGATATAAATAAAAAGTGCAATTGGACCTGAAGTCGTCCACTGATGAAATTATGGCCCTAGTCGAATAATGGCAAACATTTATTGCTCGAAAGGGTATATATGTATTTGAATTAATATTGTTCATTGGCATTTCACGACAACTGAGTTTCGCAACTTTTCCACAGGTGCTTATCTAAAGCAGTTAATTTGGGGTTAACTAAAGATACATAGATATACTTATGTATTGGTAAATGGGTGAAAGTGGATGCATAAGAATATTAAACATAAAATGGATTTAAGAAATAATTATAAAAGAATTATCACGATAAAAATGTACCTCAAGAGCACAATAAAGTGCATTACTAACAAATCAGAAGTGTTTTCTTTTTTCTAGTTAATTTACATACCTATGTGAAAGTCAGACTCACGTTTAAGAGAATTCAGATGATCTTGTCATACGTTTATCGTATTTTTTTTGGCATTTCGAGCTAAGTTTTTCCCTCTTTATTTATTAGATTAGCATATCTAAGAATAGTAACAAAATCTGTATAGATAACGTCGGTTAAAGGGCTCCCTAGTGCATAACAAGCTCTGTTGCGTGAGTCAACTATATTGGAATTTATTTCCATTATAGATTATAGTATGTGCATATGGATGTACAAATGCATATGCACACAAGTATTGCGAATTAAGCGTTTGAACAAAATACATTGTACAATACAACTTAACTGACAACTTATTGCTACATTTACACAAACTTTGATGCACTATTTTATATACTATTTCCATATATTATAGAATACACATTTGCCGACTTGCATATATATATGCTTTTCATATAAGCATTGCGAAAAAAGTTATTGTATCTGCTACCAATCTCATTTCTTTTTATATTTTATAGACTATCTAATATTATATTCGCATGTAACAATGAAATTTGTTTTAATTACTGTTGGATACTTATCGCCTTTCCTTTTTCTTATCTAAAACTCATATAATTAAATTACCTATTCGTTGTCCAATTGGCGTTGAAAATGGATTGTTAAAGAAGGATGCCATTTCTATTTTTTAATTAGTACAAAGCGTTGCAACAGTATACTCGTATAATATTGGTTCTTCACTTTATTTTCAGTAAAAACATAAAACAGCACAGAAACACAATCACTTATTTTTTCTATATTTCTTTTCTTCACCACTTGGCCATTTAATCGTTTATCCCGAAATGACGTTCGTCAAATGACAAATACGGCCTTTGTTTTTGTTTGCGTAGTGGGCTGTGCTGCCATTTCATTTTAAAAGGATATGTGCTGACAAAAAAAACCTGCTACAAGTAATCATGGAGATAAACAATTCGGATGAAATAAAAGAAAATACGGTTATAGGTGCAAATATGTTTATTAAATATTATTTTAATTATTTTTCTTGCATACTTGTTAGCAGCGTTGTAATATTAGTACGTATCAAAAGTTTTCTCTTTCAATATTTATAACAGAAAATATAGCCGGTTACTTTTGATTTTAAAAGCGCCAGTGACATCTGTTGTGAATTTTTTCCTCTTATAGTGGCAGACTTCACCGTCTTAGCTGTCAGTGTAGTGTGAGAACTAGGCCGAACAAAAAATTCTCTGAAATTGGAATTATTGGACTTATTCCTTTGCCATTAGCAATTAACGACTACATCCTTAAGATGGCATGCAACGCAAATAAAGCGCCCTTCCTCCGTTCTATTGCAGTAAGTTTTATTAGAAATGAAGTAACATTTTGCTAACCCAAAATTCTACAACCGTGGTTACGTAAAACTATTAACTTCCGTATGTCATTTTGTACTTATGATTTATGAAAAATTGTTTTTTATCGAATTACAGAAACGCGGTTTGGCCACAAACCAGTGTCCTCGTCCATTGGGCCAACCAGCTGAAGTTAAAACAACTGTGTTGAATAACAAATTGGTGGTTGCCACTGCTGAAGCTTCCCTGCCAATCACCCGTGTATCCATAGTTTTCCGGTGAGTTGTCCCTTGAAAGATATTGGCATTGCCTTGTATTTGACTATATACTGTTTTAGTGCTGGATCGCGCAATGAAAGCTATGAAAACCAGGGCGCTGCTCATTTGTTGCGTACTGCCACTGGTTTATCTACCAAAAACTCTTCTGCTTTTGCTATAAATCGCCATATCCAACAAGTTGGTGGTAGCTTAAGTGCAACATCCGATCGGGAGTTAGTTGCATACACCGTTGAAACCACTTCGGACCAAATAGACACTGGATTGCGATACTTGCAGGATCTTGTTCAGCCTGCATTTAAGCCTTGGGAACTTGCTGACAGTGTTCCAGTTATAAAAAATCAATTGGCATCTGTAACACCACAAGTAACTCATATCTGCTTAGTTTGAAAAATGTACTTTAATATTCCCAAAATTGTATGCAGGTGCGCGCTGTAGAGTTATTGCATAAGGCCGCTTTCCGTTCGGGTCTAGGTAACTCTATCTACATACCGAAATTCCAAATTGGAAAATTGTCAAGTGAATCACTGCTGCATTACGTTGCTAACAACTTTACTCCCAGCCGTTGCGCAGTTGTTGGAGTTGGTATCGACCACAACACACTGTCAGGTTTTGCTCAGAATCTGGAGTTGTCCTCAGAATCGGGAAAATCTGACTCTGCCGCATATTATGGTGGAGATGCTCGCAAGGATACAGCAGGAGTTATTTCTCATGTCGCTGTTGCTGGCCAAGGTGGTTCACTAATAAACCAAAAGGAGGCTTTAGCATTTGCTGTTTTAAAGGAAGCTGTAGGTGCTCCAGCTGTCACTAAACGAGGCAATGCTAGTGGTTCTTTCGGCAAAGCTTTGCAAGGCGCTGTAACTGATGCAGCCGTTTCGTTTTCAGCACTCAATGCATCTTACGCTGATGCTGGACTCTTCGGATTTTTGGTGTCTACCGATGTTCAGCACATTGGCAAGGTAAGTGATTTATTTAATAAAATTAATTTGAATATACATATATGTACGGAACTATATTTGTCAGGCGGTAGATGCTTTGACACGTGCTTTGAAATCGGGATCTGTATCAGCTAATGATATTAATCGTGGAAAAGCTCTGCTAAAAGCTGCTTTGTTGGAAAGCTATTCTACAGACAGCTCTTTACTCCACGAAATTGGTGTACAGGGTGTCCATACTAAACAGGTGCAGAACATTGATGCCCTGTTGGCGGCTGTCGATAGCGTCACTCAGCAAGAAGTGCAGGAGGTAAAGTTATATGCAATTACTTTGATATAAAGCTAATTTAAAATTCTCCGTAACTAGGCTGCAAAGAAAGTGGGTTCATCGAAGCTGTCTGTTGGAGCCGTAGGCAATCTAGCCAACGTACCATATGCGTCAGATCTAGCTTAATTATATAATAATATGAAATAATGATAAATTGTAAAACACAAACTGTCGAAAAAGTGAGAATATGCGTTTTGACCTTAGTAACCAAATACTTGAACGATGAATAAATTAGTCATTATCGTGTGCACTAACGTGAACTTATCCCTTCTGTTTTATTAAAGTAAACAAACTGGAATATGGTCAGATTAAAATATATTATTTTTCAATTCGATAATTTACATGGTTCAATTGTTATTTATTGAATAATTTAAACTTTTTTGTAGATATAAATGAGACAATAATTTTGAATTTAAACATGGAAGCCATTTAATGCTTACGTTTTTATCATGGTGATCTTCATTAGCGGGCAACGTTGAAAATTTTTAAAACTTACCATCGAAATCCCGAGCCGATGGTCCTTAAAAAGCGATTACTCTAGTCAGGCTGTCCCTTGGATTTGAGAACACTCATACCTCGGCCTACATAAACACAAGACCAAATTAATGGAAGTGGACAAGCATGGAAGAATGGTGGAAAATTGTCACCAAGTATTGATCTCTACAAACGAGTTAACGGTGATCATACGAGCGATGCCCAATTCCATGCTTAAGCTTAACATATCGCCCGTTTCGTGGAAGAACGTCATAACTCACACATTTTAGAAAAGCGGTTTCAAAGTTCTTTGTTTACAATCCCTCACTTTCATCTTGTGAGGTAATTTTAATCGGCATCGTTTTCGCATATTAATCTACACATTATTTTAGGATTAGTACACTCTTGCAGCAAATGAGCGGAATGCACAGCATTTGAAACAAATTGCCGTCCAGTATCTTCATTATTTTGTGCTTTATTTAAATAAAAAATTGAAATACCGCTATTGAAAACTCCGATATAATTATGTCAATCAGTAATATTTTTGAAATATTTACACAGCACCCGCTCATATGTATGTATATATAGACGC
The DNA here is from genome assembly GCA_037575425.1 of Anastrepha fraterculus. Lineage (NCBI taxonomy): Eukaryota > Metazoa > Arthropoda > Insecta > Diptera > Tephritidae > Anastrepha > Anastrepha fraterculus. The sequence continues at coordinate 75,955 of JAYXIM010003806.1, forward strand.
TCGACATGATTCAATAGAGTGAACATCATCCTAACTTCTTTTGCTTTTTTTTCAAGTCTACTGTGGCTTGCTTTTAAGAAATTCGTAACGAAAATAGCAAAAAAGATTGTTACTATAGTTAATGGGAGGCACAAGAATGCGTAAAACAGTGATGGATACGCAATTCAATATTTCACGCAGATTAAGCGTAATGTGTGGAAATTAAAACAACAACAATGATGATGCCTTTAATAAAATCATAAAATGGGCTGACGAAAATGGTACAACAGATGAAATTCAAATATAACTAAACGCCAGCAAAAAAACACAGTTAACATAACTTCCTAATATTCAGTAAAAACTTCATATATTTTAAAATTGCAACTGTGAAACAAAGTTTATGTTTGTACACTATTACAATGAATTTTTCAATAAAAATGTTTTTAGTTCTTAAAACACAATTTTTCAAGTTATCATATAAGAGATAAAATGGTAAATATACCATACATTTAATTTAATCTCATATACACCTATGAGCAATTCGTTTATATGAACAGGGCCTGTCTGAATTAGTTCACTAAACGAGCGGGTACCGTACTTTATTTTCCTGTTGGCAGCGAAATGTATCAATGTATCGTTGCATCTCTATTTCACCATCTATCATCTACTTCATATCTAACATTTCAATTCTTAATTTCGGTATTACAAGTGTAGTTCTTATACTTTCTAATTGACTCCCTTGACTCTTGATTTCGCTTCAACGTTAAACATAAAAAAGGAGTTTATCTTATCACACGTTTTGGAAAATATATATTTTTCACTTTAATATGCGTTCACAAATTAAACGACTGCCACAATAAGAATGGCAACAAACAAAACAATTATTATCAACCAGTAGCCTGAAAGAAGAGAAATTTTATATTGTAGTTTTTATTTTTATTTTTGTTGTGAATAAACTGCTGTATCAAGCCTACCCCATGTGCTATCCCTTCGATCTACTTCGCTGATATTGCCTGTTTCAACATTTACATGCGCATCAACCCTTTCCATAGTATCTGCCAAATTATCTAGTATATCTGAAAATTTAATAAATTTAGCAACCCGTTAACACCTCAGATATTAGAATTACCATTTTGGTTTCCTACTTCTTGACCTAATTGTGAAGCGAGATTTTTTTGTCTCGAGATTGTTTGAGATAAAATCTCTAAACCTCGATTTTGCCTCTCCAGAATGTCGATTTGCCGCTGTTTCAAAGTGTTGACATCACTTAAATTGTTTGTTGGAAATGCATTTTCAGTTGAGCTGCCAGCTCTATCAGTATCGACGGGCGATTGAGCAAACAGTTCTGCCCGCTCCCAATTTGTGTCTTGCGTTATTTTCCGATGTACTTGTGCAAGCTGTGCTTGAAGTGCATCCACTTGTTGCTTTCTGAGAATAACCTCTTCAGGAGCTCTACATAAAAATAAAAATTTAGTTAAGAAGAGCTAAATTTTAAAACCTAAAAACCCATAGACAATGAGAGTTATAAGTTGTGACATCAGACGGACGGACATAGCTAACCATGCATTTCAATATTTATGTCGAATATAAATGAGATGGGAAACAATAGGAGTAATAATTTTGGACGATTTTTATTAAGTTTTTATCGAGATACACGTATTTAGTTAAAAATGGATGTATTAGTGCTCATATTTAAACATTTTTCTTTTCTTTTGAGTTTATCACTTTTACCAAATTTGAATCATTTTGATTTGTTTACAAAAGAGATATCACATTTTTTTCTTTTGTAAAAAAGAAGGGTGTGGGTGGGTATGTTCATAGGTTTCGCCGCCTCCCGGCTCGTCAGGAGGCACCTCTTCAATTACTACGACGAGATCAAGGACAAAACAAATCGACAACTACTGGGCCGGGCAGTGTTTAGACAGACAATTAACGACATTCATCGGGAGACACTACCACCTCCTTCAGCTTTCGACTCGCGAATGCCGTAGTCCAACCACCACCCAGAGCAGATGAAGAGCTCCAGCTACCCCGAGATACCCGTGCAACCCTAGCACAATTACGTTCTGGATACTGTAGCAGGTTAGACTTCTACCTATCCAGAATTGAAACCGAAATACTAAACATACATATGTCCGGCATGTGAAGCCACCTAGCACGACACTAATCACCTTTTCACATCCCCCACCAAACGCACTCTTCTAACACCCTTCTCCCTCTGAACCCAACCTGTCGAAACAGCAAGTTTTCTGGGCCTGCCGTAAGATGAGCTAGACGAAGACGATCGGTAATCTACACTACACGTCTAAGTATACTGCTACAACATCAGCAACATAGGTTTCGCCTTTTTGAGCTGAAATACCTTAGCTTGTTCTGGAGTAATAGCTTGTAACATTAGACGGGAGAGCAAAGCACTGCCTAATTTCCTAAATATTATTCGCGTTGTATTTTTTTTTGTTCATCGTTTGTACCAAATTTGAGTAATTTTTTTCTTTTGTGAACGTGTGGGACGTATGCTCAGTTGTTACTTATCGGAATGACGGGGGTTCTCTCGACTGCCGCATCAGTAAACCAGGCATGTCTACTGCGCTGAACCTCACCCTCATAAGGAGTAATATGTGCCTAAGTTTCATTGATATATGTTAATTGTTGCTAGAGTTATCATGCGCACGGACTGGCAGGCGAACATACGTGATTAAATCGACTTCCTAATCATTCCCAGCATTTTGGTATATAAATATCCAAATATATCTCAATTCATTTATGCTGTTACATACAAACGATATGTGAACAAAATTAGAATAAGCTTGGGCTTTCTGGATGTAATTAGATAAATAAGGAGTTATAAATTGTATTTAACCAAACCATACATTGACTGGGCATCCTCCAGTAATCGCAGCTTCTGTTTAAGTTCTTTTACTTCACCCTCGAACTGTTTTAGTTCAGTCTGTATTGCAGCTGTAAGACGGTTGTATTGTACCGAATTTTTTTGGCCTTTTTCGCGCTGTGCCAATTTCAGTTTAATTGATTCACTAAGCGTTGAACATGCTTCGCATTCTCTTGACCTGCAATTGATCAAATCTGTTAATTAATTTATCAGCGACGTACTTTTTAGTAACATTACCATGAGTCAACTTCTAGGAGCGACATTTTTAATTATTCATGTAAATCTGATTTTGTATCCTATAAAAACTACCGAATATAGTTCATAGAGTGATACTTTAAAATATAAATATTAAAGCTTTTGTTATTTTTTAATGATTAATTTGATTATGAAAATAAAAATACTGCCTTCTGAATGTTTATCACTATGTTTTTAATCATTTGATATAGAGCTGTAGAACGAAAATCGATAATACTTTGTAGTTATCGTGTTTTATTTTGTTATCGATGTTATTCCAATTATGATTTAAGCAAGGCGTATTCATTAATAGATCTGCTTTGGATTTTGGTAAAGGGCACAATTCCCAGCGATTTGTGCCTAGTCCGTAGCACATACACTGTACACAAATCCATAAACCATCGTTTAGTTGTGATCGTCGTACTGTTAACATGCGATACAAAAAAGCGGATGACCCGAAGAAACAGGGTTGGATGAAAGAATGGTTGTAAAATAGGAGCGATCGTTTTCATATTAAGTTGTTAGAAAATATGGAAATGAGTGCTCCAGAGGAGTATACATTTTTTGATTAACATTGTCATTACTTGGATTTCTTGGCCAGTAAAAAAATTAGAAAAATCCACTAAACAAATCATATTTTTCTGATTCCATGTCTGTATATTTATAGAAAACAAATAAAGACATTAAAAAATACGCACAAATAAAGAAAATCATCACTGTGCTTTACATCTTTCAGACAAAATTAAGCGAAGACAACCTTTTATTTTTGCCTTAAAAAATACTGACAATTTGGCAGAATCATCAATAATTAATAATTAACAATAGCTTCCCCACTTTCTGAAAAGTCTGAAAAGTAGAGACCGCGTTAAGCATTCGACACGAATCTTGGATATTGCTCTTAGTGAAAAATTAAATATAGGGATAGATATAATTAAAAAATAAATAAATAATTGTCGCGTACACTTCTGTTAGGTTTTTGGCCTCATCCTATTTGTGGCGTGCGTCTTGATATTGTTCCACAAATGGTGGGGCCTTCAGTTTAAAGCCGACTCTGAACGGCAAATCGTTTTTTATGAGAAGCTTTTTCATGGCACAAATACCTTCGGAGGTTTGTCATTGCCTACCGGGGGCGACAGCTATAATAATTTTCTTTTTTCATGCAGAGACCTTCGTACCTACGCACTCCCCGAATTGTAGACACGCACCAAACCATGCGGCTATGGTGACTGCAATATAATTTACAAATGAAAATGTTAAAAATAAAGTCTACGGATTGGAAGAGTCTGTGTTACCCAAAATTTTCTAACGTTTTACGTGATTTGTAAAATCGCAAAATAAAGGATTGAAAACATTGAAATGAATTTCAGAATTGAAGGTTATAATAATTTGTGGTATCCAGTTGTATTTACTTTTTTATATTTAACGTAAGACGGTATACATGAGAACACCGGACAAAGCTAATCCATGTATGTGTCAAATATTAAGAGGTGAACGATGATAGGTGAGGCTGCTTCTTTGCTGTTACCTTATTTGATTGTTTACATTCCAGTTGAAATTTTGACATTCGAACCAAGTTGCAAAAGCAAAATATATGTAAATGTTGATGTTGCTCTAGTGCAGTCACCTTCTATGAATTCGCCTTGGGTTTTGATACCACTTGTGCAATTTTAGTGGGATTTTTTCATTCAGCTTTTTTATTTCGTGCGGCTCGGTTCTTAGTCGGGGAAATTCTAGGAAAGTGGTTTTATGGTTACGACAAAAATTTTTCATTTCATTTAGAAATTTTTTTATTGAAAATGAAGTTCTAAAGTCGTTTTCTATACGAAATTTTATAGCAGAAAAGTGAATACGGTGAAAAAGTGAATACGGTTGTGTTATTTAAAACAAACAAAGGAGACGTAGTTGCGATTAGAACGTACATACATAACACAAGCAAAAAATAAGGTGCGAAGTTGTTAATTAATGTTGTACTGAGCAATACTTAAGTAGATAATTTTGGAAGTTTGTGATATGTACATTCTTAGCCTCGTGCTTGTGACGGAATTTTATTAAGGGAAACAAGAAAAAATGATTTTGTAACTGCAGCGCCATGTTTGCCACGGCTCAGATAAAAAAGAAGACCGCTGAACAGCTGTGCGTTTGTTTATCTAAAATCCAATTGGGAAAAGCTGTTACCAATTGAATGCAAATTATTCTATCATATTTATAAGGTACAAAAATCGATAAAACGAAAATCGTTGCACAAAAGGTTGGCGGCATTCACGCCCCTTACTTTGTACAAACAGACATACTTATAAGTTTACTAATTTTTAAAGGAGTTTGGAAAATCGAATAAGTGAAATATTTACATTTGAAATAACTTAAGGCGGTTGGATTTAGTGTTCTGCGGCGTGAGCAATTTTAGGCAAAGTATAATGATTTATTTAATGAAATTCAGAGGAGGAGCTAGGGAGGGGCTCCGGAACACCCATTATAACTCCCGACATTGCGGAAATAATAGTTTGTATCTGCCTTCAAAATGCGTTCAGCAATTTCACTATAGTTTCCAACATCATAAAATATGCATTCGCACACGTGTTTTTACTCGTTGAAATATTTGTATGCAAAATATTTCAATGAAAATTAAATGCAAATGCATTTACCAATCCCTTTCCAATTTTAAACTAGACTAGCAATTCATCGTAACCGATAGTAATTTTGTGTTGCGAGATTCCTGCAAAAATAAATAAAAATTCTAAAAAATATGAAGTGTTTCAGTTTAGTGTTGATGATGAGGATGGGGGTTATCGTGCCTCCATACTACACACATACACATTACGTTTTCATTTATGGGGGTTATTTGTTTAAATCGCGGCCGTAGGCCGCCCACGCGAGAAAATTCAAAAAAATACTGGGGATGGCGTAGCTACAGTTTTTTAAAGCGCGGCCGAAGGCAGCCTATGGCGAAAGGAGTTTTACACAAAAAATGCTGTGGAAAGCGTAGCAGGAGTTGGACTGATGAGCGTTATTTTTTGAAGCGCCGCTGAAAGCTCTTACTCGGAGAAGAGTTCTACACAAAAATACTGTGGATTTACAAACACCCTTTCAGTCAATGCGTCTGTAGAATTCTAAGGAACCTGCATACGATCTTCGTTCTTTTTATGTGTCTGACAGCACTAACTTTTAGCTAAAATATATAAATTTAACAACAAATTACTTCGACACTATAAGATCTGGAGGGCGCGGTTTTGTTTTAGAATGGCCATATAACCCTCTCCAAATAAGATTTTAAAATAGAGAGGAAATTACGTACTTTGTGGGGCGTATGAAAAAATTGATAAAAAAGTCGAGGGGGTACCAATGGATGCGTAGTGACTAACCTAGTGTTAATAATTTGAAGAAGGGAAATAAATTTTTGGTCACTGTTCAAAAGTTATTAACAAAAGCACTTACTTAGAAAATATTGCCAATAACTTAAATATTATACATTGTCAATAAAAATGTACTCGTACACAATGTTGAGTGCCGAACTCTATTGTGCTTTTGCTTAACTCATCTATAACATATTTAAGGGGGGAAACACTCCCCAAAAATTTCATAACGATTGGTCGATAACTCTTTGAGCTAGAGTGCCTACCAGTTGAAAAAAGTCGTTTCGAGAAAAACGCCGTTCTTACTACCGCGCGCTACGGTGCCGAACCGACGGGCGGTCACTTAAGTGCTCATAGAATCAGGAATAATGCGAATTTTCTTTTAAAATTTTTACCACATATTCTTGAGTAGTTATTCTAACAATTTATCCAATAAAAAAATTTCGATTTTTTGATCAGTCTAAACTGGTTTCCCCCTTAAACCACTGATAATTTTTATTAGCATCCTTAAATTTGTAAATCGAAACTCTAATTCCGATTGCGTTCACTTCTACCTCTCGGATCAACCCTGCGCCGCTTTTTTTTATATATAAATATATATATAAAATATATAATGATATAAAATATTATATAAAACAACACACCGGCACGGTGTAGGCATCAATCGTCATCGTCAATTTCATCTAACGGTAAACCCAAAAACATTCCGTTTCGACCTGTGAGAAAGGGGTGGAGCTTTGGTAAAACCAAAACTAAATTTTTTGTATAATGTATAGGGTTCTTCAATAGGTGCGCTTCAACTTTTTTCCGATAGGGAGGGCGAACGACGCAATATTTTTTGCTTGTCATTTGTAAACTTCATTAGTATACATTTCATCATGGAAAGCTACACACTTGAGCAACGATTGCAAATCGTGCAAATTTTTTATGAAAATAAAAACATAACCCCGTCCCGTTTTGGGGTTATGTAAAGTCATTGGTCTACAGTAACAAGCCGGCGACGAGCTCAGAGCCAATATTGAACGCGAAATTGCTGGAATTTCGGCCGATTTATGCAAAAGAGTGGTCGAAAATTGGGTTCAACGATTGGACTTCGTAAAACGTGCACGCGGTGGTCATGCAAAAGAAATCGAATTTCATACTTAAATGTATTTGTTCAAACTCGATAATAATAAAAAAATTAGTTAAAAAAGTCAAACCGTTTGTGTTTTATTCAAAAAAGTTCAAAAGTTGAAGCGCTCTTACTGAAAAACCCTATACATTTGTTGAATAGGTAGGAGTTTAACTTGCTGCATTATCCGGAACGTGATGGAACTGCGAGGTTCAGAAGATGTTTTGTCATGGAGATGTCTCCTGACCTATCTAGGAGGTGGCTCAGCCTTAGTATGTTGTTAATAGCAGTATCTTAGTCTGTACCTTCGTGCACAGTCCGACCGATTGCCTTAAATGTCACTAGTAACGTTTCGCTAGTAACTTTAGTAACAATCGCGATTGTGTGCACTGAAAAGGAGAACAAACCATACGAAGGTTACACCCCAGTAGTTTGGGGTTATTAACTGTCGGTACTGGCGTGTCATCGAGTTCAACCATCACTATTGGTTGGACTCAAACGTAAAAAAATTGTTTAATCATCAAAATTTATTTTGTCGTCTTCAAAATAGGCTCCATTCGAAGCAATACACATATGCCAACGATTAGTCCAGTCGTCAAAGCACCTTATAAACGCGTTTGGAGATATCTTCTTCAACTCTGTCAGCGAGTTCTTAATGTCCTCTGTTGACTCAAAGCGGCGTCCGCGGGGTGGCAATTTAAGTTTTGGGAAAAGGAAAAAGTCACAAGGTGCTAAATTCGGTGAAAACGGTGGTTTTTCGATGATATTTCTACAGTTTTTGGTCAAAAAAGTGTTCATGATTATGAGACTTGTGAGACGGTGAGTTATCATGATCCAAGATCCATGAGTTTTCTTTCCACAAATTGCCACGCGTCTAATGCCCAATTGATCGTGTAAAGTGATTCGTGAGACACGCCAAGGCCACGAGCTACCTCCCTCAAACTTAAAGAATGGTTTTCCAGCACAATTTCCTTGACTTTGTCGACGTTTTCATCCTTTGAAGACGTTGATGGGCGACCAGATCGGGGCAAATCTTCCACGACTTCTCGGCCCTCTGCAAAAGCCTAATATCACTCGTAGACCCGTGTTTTTGATAAAGTACACTCGCCTATGGTCATAGGCTTTCTGCAACATTTTCAAATTTAAGACAAATTCGATTTGCGATTGACTGATATAATTAAATGCCAAAAAAAAAAAAAAAAGGGACAGAGAACAATTGTACCAACATTCCAGAATTTTTTTTTTGACAGAATGTAAAAAGCAAAAAACCACTGCAATTTCCTGGTACTATATTTGTAACTATATTGCGGCCGCCGTAGCCGAATGGGTTGGTGCGTGACTACCATTCGGAATTCACAGAGAGAACGTTGGTTCGAATCCCGGTGAAACACCGAAATTAAGAAAAACATCCTCATAAAAATATCTGCCGTTCGGAGTCGGCTTGAAACTGTAGGTCCCTCCATTTGTGAAACAACATACATATACATTCCAGAATAGGCCTCAAGCAATCCCCGAACAACCGATTTTCGCTAATCATTGGCTTTTTTCACAAAAATTGTGATGTAGGAATCTGCATGAAAATAATAAAGAGGGAATAATAAACAATTTATGTCGCTGTAGAAGCTGGAAATAATTCAAACTTACCCCTTCCCTCTAGAGTTTCTTGTAAATATTTTAGATATGTATATTTTTATCTCCTCTTTTGCCATTTTTTATGTGGTTTTTTCTCTTTTTTCTCGGCCGCCGCAGCCGAATGATTGGTACGTGACTACCATTCGAGAGTGTGTAGGTTTGAATCTCCGTGAATGAAACAGCAAACAGATAGAAACAGTTTTTTCTAATAGCAGTCACCCCTCGGTAGGTAATGGCAAACCTCCGAGTGTATTACTGCCATGAGAAAGCTCCTCATTAAAATCCATTCGTCGTTCAGAGTCGGCTTAAAACTGTAGGTCCCTCCGTTCGTGGTGCAACATCCAGACGCATGCCACAAATATGAGGAGGAGCACGGCCAAACACCCAATATAATTGTACGCGCTAATTATTTATTTTTGTTCTTTCTCTTTATATTTTTTTGCTTGTCCGCTCCATTTCAAATTCTTTTGATTTGCAACAGCTGATTAATTGTCCTTCTAGTATAGAGTTTTGGTATAGTAAATTAGCTAAGTTGGGCAAGTGCAAATGTATAAGGGCTATTTACAAATATGTAAGTGCAAAAACAACAAAGTGCAGACAAACAAAAAAATGTCTATATTTGCCATCATAATTTGCAAATGCCATAATGTACTTAATCGTGAATCGCCCTACACATTTTCCTGTTGTTCATTGAAAATATTTATTTATTTATTTACAGTCTTATAAGACCTATAATACATTCAGGAAATTAAAATTTTCGTACATTTGGTATGTTTTACAACTTAATATATTTTATATTATATATATATGTATATACTAGCGGTATATATGCGGTGTTTATTGTAAGTCGGACAAGACTCAAATTCAGTCCTGCGCAGAAAAATATTATATTTGTAACAAAACTTAAATACTTTCGTTATTTTTTAACTTTAAGTATTATTAAACAATAAGCTGCCGTCCATCTCTCAAAAAATTTCGGATTCCATCTCGAAAAAAAACCTGCTTTCTGGTTTTTGAGGTGTGTGTGCGAATTTCTACAAAAAATTAAAACAATGTATACAAAAACTCAAAATATCAACTAATTTGTACAAGGAATTGAGCTTTTGAGTAAACGTATATAAATTGAAAATATGCATATGTTTTTGGGTTAGAATTAGGATCTAGTATCGAGTTACAGGAGGTACCGATTACTTTTTGTTATGAATATTTATCGAGCCAATGAAACTGAGAAGATAAACTTATGAAGAAATGTCATGCTCTTATTTATTTGGCATCAGCTGATTTGACAGTAAGCAGATTTGACAGTTTGAGTAAAATCTTTAGTAACTTCCGTAATCTTCCGTAACTTAAGTTAGAAAGAGGGAACATTGCTTTAATCCTATAATTCTTAATTTTCTTCTAAATGGTTGGGCAATTAATAGTTTATTATTTTATTAGAACAAAATAGTATGAATACAAGCCAAGTCAAGAAGCTCTGCGTTGATTGTCGCTAAAGATATTCTCGCAACCAACAAAAACGAAAAATTAAAAAAGGGTTGCAAATTATCATAGCGTCTTGTAATAGATTTCGCTGCCCTGATTATTATAATGTAATCATCAAACAGCTCGAAACACTCCATAAATTTTGTACTAATGCTGCTGAAGTGACAGTCCTTGGCTAGATACAAATCTGGTCGTTCCAGTATAGCAAATTCGATATTCGTGAGAATATAGCAATGCCCTGTTACCATCCGATATGAAAACTACTTTTAAATCACAAGCTCGCTTAATGAAAAATGCCTTTGAATGCTTTTCGGCCGTTTTCTTACTTTTGGGTTTTCTCTAGGAACTGTCAGTGAAACTGTGCTTAAAATTTATTTTCATGTTCACATATGTATCAGTTGGAGCATACCTACTCAGATAAGCTTTCGACCGACAGTCATATTACTTGATGAATCCTTTAATGCTAATACCTAGTGTCACACATAGCACACATATCACAAATCCTCCTTAAAAGACGTACAACTAAATATTTGGCCGAGCTCATCCTCCTTGGGGGTTTACGTGTTGATGTTGTTCCACAAATGGAGGGACCTACACTTTTAAACTGACTCCGAACGGCAAATGGTTGTTTATGAGGAGATTTTGTATGGCAGAAATGCACTCGGAGGTTTGAAATTGTCTGCCGAGGTTGTTAGAAAAACTTTTTTATTATTAGGTGTTTCTGCCCGGGTTTCGAACACATGCACTTCCGAATGGTAGTTTCGCACCAACTCAATCGTCTACGGCGTTTGGGGTGTAGCTTATGTTTTTATGATACCATTTCATTTCACTACATTTTAAAAACCAAAATATGTAAACGTTCAAAAAATTGCCACTGGAGGTTTTCACAAAATTTGTTTAGAGAATGGTTAAATTGGCTACCGGTTGTGCTTTTATTCTTCTGGTGCGGGTAGACTAATCTATATACATACATATGTATGTGTGTGTGAGTGGCCGAATGTGAAGGCAAAAGAAGAATGACAAAAAAGATTGATTTTTCCTGCGCTGCGTTGCGCACAACATATGAGAAATTACGACGTCGACCGAGCGCCGCTCGACTGCGACGACGGCGACGAGAAGTCAAGCGAAAACTTACAATTCTGCCTCAGAGCGCACGGTCGGAAAAATAGAAAATCAGTTCGGGTGAAAATTTAGAGAAATAACGTCACAGGTACGCAAGTACGCCAAAATTGAAGAAGAAGAATGTGAAAATTTTCATTTGTACAAAATTATAAAAAAATGCAAGCTTGCAAAAGAAATTTCTACAGAAATATTACATAATATGTATTCGGTAAAAAACGCCAATCACTTTATAAGGAAAACTACTTGCGTCGGATATTGAATTAAAAACGAAATTCGTAAAGTTTTTTTAATACAATTTGAATTTCAATTTGAACATAGGAGCTGAGCAGAGAAAAGTTCCAAAATTTTTTCACATTGAGCAACATTGAAAAGAATTTTTAATTTTTTACCTAAAAGATATTATAAAATAAAAAATACAATTTTTGCATTACAGTGAATGATAAGACTCGCCATAAGTTGTTTAAGACAAAAAAAAATATTGTATTTTCTTTTATGCATTTAAGTGAGTACTGAAATTTCACGCAGGCGGAAAAATTTTGCGACAAATCAGCGAAACTGGAACAAAATTAAAAATTTTAATCTATAAAAATCGCGTTTCGCCGTGCAAACAACTCTGTATTTTTATACTTTAGTACATAGTGGCTTTAATACATAGCTCTACTAAAGAGGAAGAGCAACGTCGAGGAACAACACGACCAACGACCAATATACGGTCAGCAGTACGACGTTACCATTATTAAAGCAGATATACTATTTGTACGTTGTTGTAGTTGGTGGAAGCTGCATATTTTCCATTGCTGTGGAGCACCCCGGAAATGAAACAAGCAACAATATCCTGCGCCATTTAATTGTTGCTCTCATCAACTTTCAAACCGTATTTACCGATATAGTCGTCAGTGCTTTTGTCACAATTCACCTGGACGGTTTTCAGCACGAAGTGTATTCTTCATTCGAAACTGTGGAGTTGATAACAAATCATTTTGTAAAATCTAACTTGCAACCTTAGGCATAAAAAACACGCGTTGGTGCGTGTAGGCATATGTCTATTTAGATCGCTTTTACATTTATCAATAGCTTGGTGAGTTTGGGTGAGTGCTGTTTCTCAACGAATTAACGCGATATAGTCAAAGATTATTCAATGGCCAATAAGAGTCAATAACAACATTATACAATTACAGTAAAAACGAAACGAAAACAAAGCACGAAACTGTGACGAAACAAAAGAAAATGCAGGCACTGAGAAAATCGGCTAAAAAACTAACGTAAATACTAAACTCAACCCAAAAGCAGAGCAAAGCAACGTTAAGAGAAACAACATAGGCGAGTGAAGGTAAAGCGTGAATAAATTAATTTTGCAAAAAAACACTAAGGAAAAATTGTTGTATAATAACAGCATGTGTGAGTGCAATACGATAAACTAAGTAACGTATAGATGCTAAAGATATTCCATTAATTTTCAATAAAATTATTTAAGTTTACAATTTGTACATATGTACATACGTATGCGCACATTTATGTATATCACGTTTCCGTATGCTCTAGTTCAGTGCTGAAAAATTAAAGTCACACAATAATTTTGGTTCGCATTTATATACTCCATAGTTGAAATATCAAATTTTAATACAAAAATGTTATTACATCACTGCAAATTTTCTACTATTTCTCAGTTTTATGTCAATATTGTCGTATTGCACTGCTGTCCCATTTTCATTGCCTCAACTGCGACGGCCTTATTGGATCAATTATGTAGTGTAAATACCAGAGCAACTCAGACGCTCTCAGTGAATACAATAGCCGAAATTTAATCCCTTAAACTAAATCTACACCAGTGGTGTCCATCCCATACATCAATTGATGACACGTATTCTTACTCTCCATCGTTCAGTCGTTAGCAAACCAGCAACGAATAAACAACACGTTTGTCCGCGACGCTTAATGTATGCAATACAATGCCCTGTGAGAACTTTTTTATGCTAGAAAGTGCCTTTGGCGACTTGCAATGCCTTTTATGTTACAAGTCGTTCAAAGGAAGCTATAGATATAATATCAAAAGGCATTTCGATTCCTCCCACAAAAATTTTCTACTCCAATCCAATATTTATTTATTTTTGTTTAAATTTCCCACTGGGCTGCTCCCATTCTCTCGTTCTCACTTATACACTCACATTTTTCATTTTGGACACCACTGATCTACACGTACATCACGTGCAAATGTGTAACACACATACATATGTACCTACTTATGTACAATATTTACAGTGGTGGTCATAGCATGAACAACTAGTAAAATTGAAATTAAAATAACTTTGTTCCGGCCGCCGTTGTCGTGTAGTTACTATTTGATGAGTTCGGGTTCGGCAGGCAATGGCAAATCTCTCAATACATTTCTGCCCTGAAACAAAAAAAAAACGGGATAACGGGACAATATTTCAGGTGCTTAATAACTGTTTTATAAGATACACATGTTCGTTGCCAATAAGATCTATTTCCCAAACTTTATTTTTTCAGTTGCTTGATAAATAATATGAACATTTCATATATATATATACACTTGCGCTCACATAGTTAGGTAATTTTATCTTTGTTTCTATCTTCATGCTACATTTTTTCTTAAATTCTTTATTAAAATATAGTTCATGGTGTAGCAAAAACCATCTAAATCAAAGCAAACTTTGTAGAAAATTCACAAAAACTATGAATGAACGGTGCAGGTCTCATGGACATTCACGAAATATCCTTTCGCGTATTGCACGTATATATATGTACATATGTATAAGTAGATATGTATAGAGTGACAACGGAAAAATATTTCTGCTGTATATTAATTATCAGGCAACACAAAAACCAAACGTTGGGAAGTAATTCTTATTGGCAATGAAAAAAGTATTTCTCATCTTATAAATGCAATGAAACAATTGTATTGGTAAAATTTCGGAATTCATTTTTTATTTTTTTATTCGCGATAATTTTTATTTTTTATTTCTGGAAAAAACTTCTCAAGACGCACACTACAAATCAGATTAGGAGCTCTGACATGTTGCAGGAAGTGTTTTCAATTTTACTCTTTGTCTATTTAAAAAAAAAATGGATTTTTGACATTTCCCCGTTTAGCGCATTAGCGTTGTTTCATTTGAATTTTTCGGAGTATAGCAATAATATTGGAATATTCGGAATTATATACCAAATATGACTTTTCTTTACAGCTGATTATGGCTGATTACAGCTGACAATGGTTTAGAGAAGGCCCAGTAGAGTAAGGATAGGATAGTTCCGGTGGTATCACAAAGGGCCTCTAACTGGCCTAGGGGCGTCGAAGGACAGCCACTTCACCTAACTTAACCTAAAGCTGATTAACAATAACTGATGGATTGCAAATTTTAGAGCAGTGTTTAAAAAATCAACATTTGTTTTGACAAAACTCGAATTAGATCCTTTCACAAAAAAAAAAAAACACAAAAACGCAGAATTTGGCATACACCGTCTGTATTCAGCTGGTATCATGACTCAGGTCAAATTTTAATTGTTTTCGTAAGATCTTTAATACCTGTTCTTCAATATAATTCAAAGGGGCTAATGCTTAAAGATTTGCTTGGTTTCTTGCTGTTCTGCTGTATAATATTTTCAATATAGTCTAAAAGCGTATTTAACAAATTAACGAAATAGATTTTTCTTACTTCACATTCGGTTTTGAGTACAATACATTTCCTTTTCGGTCGGTAAGATTGATAATTTAAGAACTCACATTTATTCCACACTTCCGAAACCTTCATACTACCATATGTTTACATTGTGAAACCTTCAGTCCACTTTTAATTGCTATTGTATTTCTATCCATGATTATGCCTGCTCCTAGTATTAGTCTTGTATGGTCTTCCTAAGCCTCTTGTCCTAACTTTTTCTTAATTAACCTAACAGGAGTCTGTGACCATTCTATTAGTTTTTTTGTGTTGCTATTTAGCGGCAATATAGTCCATGTTTCTTCGAAATAAAAATTTCAGCCTCAAGAATTAAAAGTAAAACCTCAATAGAGAAATTAAAGACAATTCATGACTCTTTGCCCAGCGTCAAACCAAAAGCCCTGGCAACTAGTGCTTTTTGTTTGTAGTTTCATGTAAGCGTTTTTGATGTAACAAATAATAATTATACAATATTATAAAACTGTGTACACATTTTTTTAAATTCTGTTTGAAATTTTGATGAAATGTTTTCGAATTTTTTTAAAAATTGTACAATGAAATCTTGATTTACTCGATGCTTGTAGAAGAATGTGTTATATACTTATTTTTTTTTTTAAATTAGAATAAAAACAAAAAAAAAACAGGATAAAAGTACTGAAAATTGGGTAAAATAACGTAATTTTATTATGACCGTAAGTGCATATTTTTCAAAATAATTCATTGGAAAATTTCAAAGATATTTTTCCCCTTTCGATTGATGTCCTTAATAATATCATAGAGCGAGTATAAGTACTATTTAAAACCATTTTTTGAAAATTAAGTCTTTGAAACTTTAAAGTCCTTTAAAAAGTTAAATTGATGAGAAATTAAAAAACTTAGTATGCAGCATTGCTCATAAAAATCTGTAGTTCCACTGCATTATGACATGTTTCCTCGATAACTTTTGATGTGCTACACTGTTATAAAAGTATATCGTTCTTTTGCTCAACGAATGTCACAACTCGAAAAATCCAAAATTCGAGAATAAAGCAGTATTTATATGAAGCGGTTTCATGAGCGATTCAACATCGCTTTCATCAAAATGGCCTGTATAAATTGTGTTTCAATTTTAGGGAAAGCGATAAAATTGGTTGCCTCAAAGTAGATGGGCGATGTATTATCTATTTAACTTTGTTTACTTTTGTACAAATCAACGGAAGTGCCCAAAAATTCATACTGACGAACCCGTTTCCTGATCCATACTCCAAATTTCCTTTTCTTAGGGAATTTTTCAGGTCATGTTGAATCGCTTAGAAAATCGTTCCATGTAAATGCAGCTTAACGGCTCAAAAGTTTCCAATTTACTATAACTCCCTAAGTAATAGTAAATAATAAATTTCCATATTATGAGATACTGTACGTCACAGATATCGCTATGAGTGGTGAACTCTGTATATTTATAAAATTTTTGCTGGTTTTTTTTTCTTTATTATGACAGTTGCAACAAATGAGCGATATCTTTATGCCGATTAAAACCCCAATAGAAAGTCTGCCATGTGCGAATTGATTATTATGTTGTAGACCTATTCGTAAATAGTTGGTGATGTGCCTCGTCGAACAATAGGTCTACGGTCAAAAGCATATTTCATTTTCAGCGTGAGAGCGTCATGACATCTTTTACGAGTCATGAATTTTATATAAAGCCCCTGTTCATGTCCATAGGTGTACATAAAATTTTCTATCACCCCATGCCCCTTTAATTGGCACAACCCGCGCACATGCAATGCAAATTCCTTCACTGAGCTCTATATATACATGTGTATTATGTATATGGTTTTCGTCCTCTCTTCACTACATACATATTTTAGGTTGCAATATGGTTGCTGCCTTTTTCGTTATTTTTGTGGTGGCACTCTTGAGCAAATATTCCAACTACACGCTTGAACAATTACTCCGCTACAGTATGTACGCATAGCATCACACAGCTCATCGCCAACCCCATTGTGACGCTTGGAAACTCAAAAATTTTACTAAGCTTCCACACTGTGGTGCATAAAGTAACTGTTTTTTGGCAGAGCAAGTGCACATGTGTATCTACCATACATACAGTCTATTTCAAAAATATAAGACCTATCAAATATTGGCTACTTCTAATAGCCGCTAAGTATTTCACTGCAACTTCTAATTTGACAATTCTAAAACTGCCCGAACAATTGTGATAATATAACGGCAAAAGTGGAGAGTGGAAAAGGAAATGAATTAAACATTACTTACACACTCACATTGTTTAAATTTTTCTCTTGGTTGGAGGCCAGAAAGAGGTCAAGACTACTTTCATGCTGTTCATTATGACCGAAGTAAATTGCAGCTCCAATGTTTTGATGGAGAAGATCGCTTCCCACAACATGACTTCCCACCGCTGTAGTACTTTTTTGGATGCTTTGCTAGCACCCGTTTAAGCACCGTTATTTCACCGTAAAAAATACTTTGAGCCAATTTTCATTTATTTGTTTTTTTTTTTATGAAGTATGGGAATCATCATGCGTTTGTGGGCTTAAATCCATTTAGGCAGTTCTGTGGTGAGGTAACAGGCATGGTCATTCTAGTACGTTCTATGATCGGATTACGTTTTAAAGATCTCTGTATAGTTTGAGAACACACTTCTATGCTGCCAATGCTTGGAAGTTTGGAGTAACTTTGTTTTGAATTGCAGAGTATGGGCATATTTTTCTTTTTCGTCCAGCGTTTTTCTTAGCGCAGTAAGTCTCCGATTTGAAAAAGAAATTTTCACCACCAGTGATTCCGGCCAATTTACATCGTAATGGCATAAACTTCAAATTCTTCACTTTTCTTGAATTTTGCTACCGAGTTTTCTTTAGTACTTTTTTATTATTAATAAATATATCTAATGAAAAATAACCCAGAATTGAAGTAAAACTGTTTATATTACAATTAGTTCAAAGCACACAATAAAAGTAGTGGACATACTATATAGAAATTTTCAACACGGGTTAAATTAATATTATTTTGACCTTTCAAAGCTTTATCGTTATTTGTTGTATTGGATATTGATTGCTCAATACTAAAGTTACTAATACTCAAAATTTAAAAATTTTTAATTTATCATATAAATAGTAGGGGCGATAACCAAAACTTCAACGGTCTTGTAATTTTGCAACAGAGTGTAAGTACGCACACTTGAGTCATATGTGAGGCTACATAGTACATACATAACGCATCGCCAGCCATGTAGTTAAGGGCGAGAGTGAGGGTGGAGGAAGTAGTAGCGGATAGCCGAAATAAAAGCAATAAGAAAAGAGTATAGAGTAAAGTAAAAAAAAGCACATGGCCTAGTTTGCCGATTCTGCTTTGATTTGCTTTTTTTCGGTTACTACTTTTTTTTGTTTTGTCGCTGTTACCATTCCAGTTACTGCTTCCGACCGACAATCAGTCCAATGTGCTTCGATACGTACAAAGATCTGGTTCACTAGCACTAAACATTTAAGGTTGTGTACATGAAAAAATCGGGCTTTTTTTTCTAAATGTAACTTTGTCATTGGCGAAATGAGTTCAAGTATGGAACATAATAGCTGGCATTATATTTATTTTGCGTTGGTTCGTGTTAGGATGAAATGGCTAAGCACAAATAAAGTGATCTATTTCTTGTTAAAAAAGAGATAAGAAACATTTCTTTACTTTCCTTTCAATAAAAAATATTGATGACAATTTTAGTATTATTCGTCACGCCTTCTAAATCCATGCCCAATTTCTGACCTTCACGCTGAAGAAAAACAAGAAAGCAACATTGTTTAAGTCGACTTCTTGTAACCATATTTCGACTAATTAATGTTGGAAAACTTGATGACTACAGCGATCTTAAGAAGATCCCACAAAATTTATATTTATATTGATACATATTTCTTATTTAAATAACCCCAAGATGGTAATCCAAAGCAAACAATTATAACACTGTGCGACAGTGAAAATATACTTTTATAGAGACCTAGTACAACTTGTAGGTATAGTAAAACTAAGAAACATGGTATAGGAGATATTTCCAATACACCCCCAAAATCTCAATTTATGGCCATAAAACCGTTTTTCAGTAGGTTGATGTGAACAATCACTCCTAACTTCGCCAATTTCCATCCGATTTCGAATTTATTTTTTTAGTTCGAAAGAACAAAAACAAGCCTTTTTGACAGTGTGTTGACAATTTTTCTGAAATGACAACTGACGGGACTGTAGACGGAAGTATTCGGAATTTTTTTATTTTTTCTCTATTTTTTCAACTTTGACATCATTTTTGCGATATTATCCGATATTGAGGATGTTTTTTAGTACACACTGTTATATTAAATTTAATTCTGCGTCGAATGAGCTATATTTGACTGCAATTGAATTAAAATTAATAGAGTTGTGTGGGTTTTAAGATTTTTTCTTTTTTTTTACTACGAGATTTGGTATGCGTTTCGAAGCATGAAAATGATAACATGTGTTATTATAAACACATAATATTTTTTGGAGTATTGTGCAGTGCAGCACTGTACGGTATGGTACGGTACGGTACGGTGCAGTACACAACGGAACTGGTTCCAAACTTAAAAATGCATTGAAAACGGCCCTTTGGAGTTTAGTATGGTACGGTACATTTGTCATTCTCTTCATCAGTTTTGAATACTTCTCTGTAAGAAATTCGATCATCATCAGTCATCTTAAGTCGTCATCAACTAAATTCCATTGTTTAAATCGAGAAGCGAGCGTTTCAGATTGTCTTCCCGATAGAAGTAAATCACGAGAAAGATCCTGAAAATCTGAATTTTATACAATGTGTCGTTCTGAAGACTTAGAACCAGACGGAAAATACTCTTCATCATCAGGTTTATTGTTATCAGTTTGATCATAATCAGCAATGAGTTGAACTTCCTTCAGTTCCTGCAGTTGAGTCAATCATATCGTCCAAGACTACGGGGTTCTTAACAGTTGCAACATCAGCATACTTTATGTGCTTTCGAGCTTTATAATGATGACCGTTTACGTCCGTTTTATAAAAATAACAATCATCTGGTTTATGATAAGGCTGATGATGCCACATCATCGGAGAATATTGAGAAATTCGACTTTTCTGGCCACGTTTTGATTTATATCTCTTGAATTTCAATGAAACAAACAATAAAACTTTGATGTGTTAATAAGGTTAAATTATAATAACAAACTTCTTTTGTTAATCAATGTACAGTGTGAACTTTGGTACACTTGGGAGCTTTTTCATATTTCTATTGAAAAAAAATGTGCTATAATATGTCAGATATTTTCGTAAGTTCTAACCAGTTCTGTTGTATGCAGTACAGTGTACTCTTATGTATCATATATACTCCAATAAATATTACGTATCTATAATAACGCATCAAAACACGTCCTTATTCCTATTTAGCGTAAGTTATACCTACATACCAAATTAGTAAAACAAAAAAATAAAATCTTCAAACTCGCACAACTCTATGAATTTTAATTCAATTACAGTCAAATATAGCTCATTCGACGCAGAATTAAATTTACTATAACGGTAGTGTACTAAAAAACATCCTCAATATGGGATAATATCGCAAAAATGATGTCAAAGTTGAAAAAAATAGAGAAAAAATAAAAAAATTCCGAATACTTCCGTCTACAGTCTCGTCAGTTGTCATTTCAGAAAAAATGTTAACACACTGTCAAAAAGGCTTGTTTTTGTTCTTTCGAACTAAAAAAGCAAATTCGAAATCGGATGGAAATTGGCGAAGTTAGGAGTTATTCTTCACATGAACCTACTGAAAAACGGTTTTATGGCCATAAAATGAGATTTTGGGGGTGTATTGGAAATTTCTCCTATACCATTTTTTTTAGTTTTACTATACCTACAAGTTGTGCTAGGTCTCCATAAAAGTATATTTAATTTTTTTTTTTTGTCACACCGTGTAATTAATTAATGTTGTAATAGGAAAAATAATTACATATGTAATTGTTTTTAAATTTAGTATCATCTATTTTCTTTTTTATTAAAGATAGATCCTTTAAAAATTAGAAGTTCGAGTTGACTTTACACGTAGTTGCGAACATGAAAATAGCAGTACCAAAAAATTTTAAATTTTTTCAAAAAAGTTTAATTACGACGTCTATCACCTCAGTTTTTATTATTATTTTTAAATATTCTTTTCTTTAACTGAACATACCTATACTACAGGGTAGGCCATTTAAAGCGGGCCCATCGGGCAACCCTATAACTTTTGACAGGAACGTCAGATCGACTAATGACATAGCGCGTTGGAAGCGTCAGTCCAAGACAATTTTTACCATGGAGCAGTACACTCCAAAAGAACGCGCTGAAATAATTCAGCTTTACATCCAAAATAACTTCTCAATTGTGAAAACTCAACGTGCGTTTAAAAAAAAAATAAAGTTAAAAGTGCGCCATCCAAAAGCACTTTACAGCGTTTATACGCAAAATTTATTAACCACGGTAGTCTCAGCAATACCAGCCACGCATCCAGACAACGTACACGACGTTCTGCTGAAAATATCGTGGCTGTACGAGCCAGTGTTGAGGAGGCTCCGCGAACATCGAGTTATCGTCGTTCTCAGGAATTAGGCATCGCCAGGACAACACTCAGGCGCATGGAAGGCTACTGGTTCCAACAGGACGGGGCTACATGCCACACTTCACGCGCTACAATCGATTTTTTGAAGCCATTGTTCCCTGGAAGGTTGATTTCGAAAAATGGTGATTTTCCGTGGCCACCGAGATCACCAGATTTGACGCCACCGGACTTTTATTTGTGGGGTTATCTGAAATCCAAGGTATACATCAACAAGCCAAGGACTCTAACTCAACTTAAAAACAATATCCGACGCGAAATCGCCGCCATACCGGCCGAAATATTGGCCAAAACGATGGAAAACGCCGAAAAAAGGACACATTTGGCCATCAAGGCCAGAGGCAAACATTTGAAGGATATCATTTTCAAAAACTAGCTGGAACAAATCTCCTTGAATCAAAATAAATGATTTTTCATATCAACACAAAAAAAAATGTTTTTTTCAATGTTTTTTTTTCAGAAACAAATGGGCCCGCTTTAAATGGCCTACCCTGTATTTCAATAAATTTTATAACGCAAACAAAACTTTTTTAAAATAAAAGATAGAAATTCCAGGCTCATACCTATAAGTAACGCATTCCGACCAAGTTTATAAAAAAAATTAAAGAAAATCTGCTTCGACAAGGTTTGCAGAATCAAAGTTGGAACTAATATTTACTTGAATTACCCTAATTTTTGAGTTCACCAATTGCTCTCATCGCTGCTTCAGAATCTTCAGCCACGCATCTTTAACGATTTTCCAAAGTGGTTGATTGTTACTCCATTAGGCATTGTTTACAGATATTTTTAAGTACCCTCACTGATTTTCTATAGAATTAGGTCGGGGGACTGAGTTGGCCATTCCATAATCTCAATTTTATTTGCGTGAAATCAACCTTGGCCTTCCGATTCGTGTGTTTAGAATCATTATCCCGCTGGTAGACCCATTTTATTGCCATTTTCTCACATTTCCCTAAACAATGCCACTTTTATTTGTTTGTTGTAACAGCATAAACCATTCTCTTTTTTTGGGAACACTGTTTGTAATCTGGTTCCGTTAATGTATGCCAAATTTTCCTAGGGACACTCATTATATAACAGCAGGTTAGTACTATGATTAAAAACTATTCACTATGACGCGGCTGTAGATGTTATACACCAATATTTTTTCCCTCTTCTTCGCATAAATCTACGGATATACTTGCAATTAACATTGTACTTTGCTGATAAGAGAATTCAAACACTCTGTCATATCAGCATAGATCATTCTGGGTCTAAAGCCTCTTTAATTTACACAAACGTTTTATCAACTTCGTATTAATAGTAGGCAGATAAATTTGTTGTGTTATTGCATACAAAAAATTGTGAACAGTGGAGTTGCGGCATTTAACTTTACCCGACAGTATGCACATAATAAGCAGCCGAGAGGAAACGACGATGTTTTTGAACTTTAAAGAGTAGATACATTTCAAACGCCCTTTTGGGCCCTTTGGAGTGCATCTTGTTCTATTTTGTTTCAATGGAGATATCCACTCTACACGGCGTAAGAGTCTATCACGTGGGCAATCGGTTATTAACAGCCAACATAGGTATCTCATCAATATAGTATCTTCGCATGTATTCTATTTTTTTTGGAAGTTTTTTAGTAGCACTCCAGTGAAGGAGGACAATAGAGAGAATGTCGTTCGGGGGCTGTAAGGCTAAGACAACAACCAATTAGAGGGGAACCTCGGCTAAACACCTAATAAAGGATGTAGCCGCTATTAATTTACGGACTTGAGAGCAAAGAGAGCAAGCAGAGAGTTTCCAAAAGCCTCCTCAATTGGTTGCACCAATTTGTATGGTTAGGAGAATTACGGATTCTTTCATGTACGCTCACCTACTTACATATTACATATTAAAATATAGTGAACGGCATATGAAGAGATGTAACATAAATGGGATAAGACCGACCAAGATAATGACCGAACAAAAACTGAAGCATATAAAGCCTGGCTTCAGAGTACATAATAGGATATACATACATAAGTTCTAGACTGGCCCAGCAACTGGCAAACCTTTATCACGAAAATCAAAAGTGAAAATTAAACAATCAATCAAGTTCAGTCGGTAATAGTAAGGAATATCGTTAGATATCATGAATAATTGAATACCTTCTATTCCCAAGAGATGCACAGCGTCTGCCAGAATAGTGGATACGCTATTAGCTACCAATATTAAATTTTTCTTGGTTGCCTTAATCAAATGTGCTTTGCTTTTGTCACTATTAAATTGCTTTTAAGCAAAGCTTGTTTCTTTAATATTAACTTTTTATTTATAAAACGCGAAATTCCTAAGATTTTTCTTCGTCAATGATAAAAGTATATACATATGTACATATAAAAAAATGAGTTCAAAACAAAATTCTGCAAAATAACGTCGTCTTTATAAAGAATTTACGATATGAACAAAAATGTAGTAACGGGCGCTCTAGCTTTGGCCGATCTGTATCTACAGTAAATTCATATTCTCGTGATTGTGCAAATATTAGTATCGTAAATAATTGCATAGAAATTGCTTTCTTCTTTTTAAAAATATGTAGATCACACACGTGTATATACTATGTACATATTTATAAGCATGTATGAATTAGCAAAAAGTAAATAAAACAAAAAAGTTATGAAAAAATTACAAACAGGTAAAATAGAAACAAGCACATCCATGCAACAACAAATGGAAGTACTCGTATTTATAACGTTAACGCGCGCACCACACACATTCGTACCTTCATAAAGAAATTATCAGCCACCCACTCGCTGCCGTCCATCCGAATGAACCCATACAATACATAATCACACATTTTTATGTCTCTCCTTCGTAACGCTCACTCAGCAGCGCTCTTTTAAGCTTTTGTTTTGTTTACTTCGATTGTGCGCGAGCGAGCTCTCTTTCAATGGATGCCACTCGTGAGTACATATTCTCGATAGTAGGGCAAAATTGTGTATTGATTATGTGACCGACGAGACCACTAAGGCGATTCAATACTTCCACCATATGATAGCAATAACAAGCACAGGAGCACGTCATTGTTGCTGTGCTGGTGATTGTGCGGAAAGGAGTGACAAGCGGAAACGTACTGCACAGTCATCACTTGCAAAGCAATTATGATTGGCTTGCTTGACCGGCTCGTTGCCTCGCTGGGACGTCGACTAAGCGATGGCATTCGGTAGGGGTGTTTATTAGCTCACAAATAGCTGCGTCGGTAAAAACAATGGCATCCCCTCCGGCAAGGGGTGGTGTGAATGGGGCCATTAGCAGGAAGGCACTAGCCGAGAACATTATTTAGGCTTTGCTTCGTTATGGCTCAGTGGGCAGCTTCAATGGCATTTCAGTTTGACCAATTTTCATCATGCACATATATATATTTCTCACTATTTATTTTAGTTAGTAACAATTCGTCGAATAGTCTGGCTTTTGTTTTGATTGTGTGATACTCATCTACATACTTCACCTAATAGTATAGTTCTAATCTGCTACTACATTATGAGTATGCTTGTGCGCTTATTTGTCTATTTGTCTTCTCAAAGCGGGCTTCGAACGGATTCAGATATTTATTTCTTTATTTCATGAAATGTTTTTCCACATTAGTTATCAAACGTGATTCGGCTTGATTAATTAATTAGCAAATATATTATAGAGCATTATTTAGTGGGGAAATATTTACATATTTGCTCCAAAATATCTACATTTTGATGATATTATTTTCATATAGTTTATTTATTTAATATTTTTTTCTTTGAGTTAATTTCAATTTTTTTTCACACAAATAAATAATTTCGTATTATACAGTCGTCACACAATTTATTCGTACAGTCACAGTTTATAAACCTGATACTTAGCACGATGTAGACAAACGAACAAAATTTTGATATATTCGTAAAGAAAGACATATTTATTCAATATTTAAGGAACAAAAACTTTCAATTTCTATTTCTGGAATTAGAGAACTTAAATATTTTGCGCAAAGCTAAAGTTTTTTACGTACTACGCAGGGTGTACGAATAAATTGTCTGACCACTGTAAATAATTTCGTATGCGAAAATGGAGTTTTCTTCATAGTTTTTATGGAGCTTCTTGTACACGAGAGTCCTTTGTTTCGAAGAGAGTACATATATTAAGTTTCTAAAAGGTTCAAGAAGTATTCCAGACATATATATATGCAGTCAAACTCTTGACTTTCCAAGTTCTTTTTCTTTGTTTTTATGGTTTCTTTAACTTAACAGAAGTTAATAGTCCTTTTGTGTTTCCGAAAT
Organism: Anastrepha fraterculus; assembly: GCA_037575425.1. Classification (NCBI taxonomy): domain Eukaryota; kingdom Metazoa; phylum Arthropoda; class Insecta; order Diptera; family Tephritidae; genus Anastrepha; species Anastrepha fraterculus. The sequence continues at coordinate 102,314 of JAYXIM010003806.1, forward strand.
GTCAAGTAATTCCACCGCGATCGAGTTAATTCAAACAGCTGATTTTTGTTTACATTTGAGGTAGTAAATGGGTATCAGGGTAATCTGTAAGTTCCATGCATTGAAAAATACTTACGAACGATGCGCGTGGCAACGTAACGGTGCTTTTTGCGATTGAATATACTTTTGCGTTTTAGTTAGAGCATTGATACTTTTGTGAGAAATATACTTAAGATCGATTCGGTCATCGTCCAAAATGATGCGAATCTGTTTTATATTGTAACTGGTAAGCAAATACAAAATAAAGTATCTGGAGTATTCCTACAGCACTTTATTTTAGTTGAAACGATTCAATAATGTCGAGCAGGAAAAATTGCACCCCAGCTCTTCAAAAAGCAATCATAGGGTTGCAAAAATCGGATTTTCTTACTGTGCAATTTCAACACAATTTAACGATTCAAAAACGATGGTTTTTAATACTTTGAAATAATTTTCTAAACATAAAAAAGCAGAAAACGTTTCAAAATAAAAAAAGAAAGCGTGACTGTACTTCTAGCCAGATTGATAAGGTGGTCGTTAGATGGTCAAAATAGGATCCTATGAAGAGTGCTGCGGGCATTCATTGAGACATTTTTGTTCATCTGGAGAAGCTAATAACGAATAGAACAGTTGCGTTTTCATTGGCAGAAGCAGGGCTTCACGGTGGACTGGCACGGAAGAAGCTATTGATAATATCACCGATAGCGCCGAACTGAGCTTGCGCGAGAGGACATATTCTGGACTCACAACCAGTGGCGTTATATTTTATTCAGCGCTGAAACGAAGGAAAATAGAGCTGGTTCAGATGGCAAAACTGTGCAGCATTCGACCCCAAGTTGGTCTCACCCATTATAAAGCACGAGGGAGGCTCAATAATGGTGTGGAGTTGCTTTTTGTTGAATGTCGCGGTCTAATTCATCGTATTGAAGGTGATATGGATACGGTCAAGTTCGTTCAGATACTTTAAAATATAATGCTACCTTATGCGGAAGAGAATTTACTGATTTTGAAATTTCAACAAGACAATGGTCCGTAGCACACTTCTCGCGTGGCAAAAAAGTTTTTTGAAGACATTTCGATCTCTGTTCTGATCCGAGCTGGAAACCCGGTTCACAATACTCTTTAGTCTCTTGTTTTGATTTGGGATCATGGTGATACACCCAAGCCTCATCCATAGTGATGAATCGACGCACAAAATCCATATCTTTCGAAAACATTCTAAATGCTGCTGAAAAAGTTGCATTCGAATGTGTTTTTGTTGAATTGTTAGCGAATACGGTACCCATTTTGCACACAGCTTTCTGAAACCCAATACTTCAAATGCCTAGGGCTTCTACTAAATATCTTTCAGCCACTCGGAGATTTTCCAATACGATATCCTGTATTTTTTCTCCGATTTCTTATGTTGTTGCTGTTTTTTGGCGTCCTTGACGTGGTACGTCTTCAAGGCTTGGCTAGTAACAATGTCCTCTCTTATCGAACCGCAAAACTTATTGAACAACCTAGTAATTTACTCTGTCAAATCGGTTACTTGGTGGACTGTGTAGAATGACGCGCTGATCAGCCGAAGCCAAAGAGAGCTTTAACTTCAATTTCAGCCCATGAAATTGTACACTCTCATCCACGGCAGGGATCCGTAATTGTTGTTCACCAGCAAACTGTTCCCAGACTTGTGTACAGTAGGCGTGGTTGGAACTTCAAATTTGGAACTTTCGCCAAAAATGTATTTTCTATATTCGCATTGTTTGTACAACACAAAACACATTCACTTTAAATATAAGCTTGTAATAACTATTTTTCAATGTTGTTAAAGCTGAAATTTATTTTTCGAGCGTTAAAATTATAATCAGTTAAAATTTATCCCAGGCATGAATGCTTTGTACCAAAAAGGCGTGGTTTTAGTGAATTTAGAAGCATTCCATTTCTTTACCTACACTTATGAGCAACTGGTGAATTTTACTCGGCGGTGTCGTGAGAATAATCAGTTGTCTCACATTGCATCATTTTGTGATAGTTCGGAATTAGCACTAAATGAGGCGGGTATGAAATAATAAGCTGTGCACAACCTTTCGATAGTTGGGATCTAGCTTAAAGTCGAAAATTATTTACCTACTTTGTCCACGAGAAATAAAACTTTAATCTATCAATAGTTTGGATGGTGGAGTACTAGTATACCATTCAGGAGGCTCTGGGTTTAATTATTAAATGCTTTTTAATTTATACATAAACTTAACTATTAAATTACAAAAATTACATCACCTTCCATTCCTATTCGAACTAACCACTTACTGCATCAGAAGCGCTATGACGCTACTAGCGAAATCGTACTTTTGTTCACTAGATCAGGATACTCTGCAGGTCACATGCCATAAATATCCATACATGCACGTATGCATGCACACCCGAAACGGCATGGTGTGTCAGTCATGCAAAGCGTATTCATTTCAACCTTGATTGGCATTTCATTGCAGTGAAATTGATTAATTATTTACCCACTTCCAATTAATGATACTGAAACTACTGGAAGGTCACTTAATTTCTAAAATGTTCACATGAATGTTTCAAATTAAGAATGCTTATTAGACACCTGCGTTCTATTCTGCTAAAAAAATTGAGCGCATTGTATGTGTATGTATGAAGTTCAATTCAAAATTATTATTACTCTGAGCAATGGACTAACCAACTAAACCTCCTTAAAAAGTTCTTAATATATGTAGTTGCTTCAAGTCTCACGCAAATTATATAAAACTACTGTCCGTGACTTAAGATCCCTCCTTCATAATGGTGTAAGATTATTTTAACCATTTCATTCTCACACACCTTACCACACCTTCAATAGGGGAAGCAAGGCACACATCCAACATGTTTTCGATCAACAAGTGATCCTCTTATATATAAATCTCATTGGCGGGGAGTTTGCTTACATTATTTATATTTGCGTATTCATATGTTATATTATATTTACAATAAAGAAGTAATAGTATGGCACATGGAGGATATGCGAACTCCTTAGCAAGGCCACATATGAAATGCATGGGAAATGAAATAGCGGATCATCTAGCTAAAAAAGGGGCAGACATGCCCCTAATTGCTCTTGAACCTGTCCATCAACGAACTTTTTAGGAGGTTGGAGAAGAAGAAGTTCGTTGAAGACAGGCGAAATTCTATCGGTCAGCGACTAGCGAAACAATTCCTAACGCCGGACAGAGGAATTTCTGATAAGTTACTTTCACATTGCAGAGACTTAAGACTTCTAACTGGTTACTTTACAGGCTACTGTAGTATATAAAGCTAAAAGCACTTAAACAAAATGGGTCTTCTGATTCTGTGAAATGGGCACTGAAAATTCAGAGCACAACCTTTGTAAATGTCCTACACTAGGCAAAAACCGGCTACGGAACCTTGGTGGTACTGCCGTACCTCCATATGAATTATGGAACAATAAACCCCAGCATGTTTAAAAAGCCTTAAAGTATAGGGTACCTCAGCAGGCTTTGCATAATATTATATATCTATTTTGGTCGCAGTGCGCAGTATCCTAATAATAATAATAATAATATGATGCTATGCGGTTAATTTTGCGTTAGCAAACGAAAATTCGCCAAATTGTTGAATTTGAAATTATGTTCCGAATGGTGAATAAGAGACTTGAAACACACTTAATCCTTTTCACCCGAGAGGTGAGACGCGTTCACCACATGATTTAATGTCGCAAATCGAAAGGTGACTCTCGCTCACCTCTTTGTTTGGTGCAGAAATTCGATGCGTATGCATCTCCTCAGTTTGTTACATTAAATAGCATACAATTTACAAAAAAATTATGAAAAATTACAAAGACCAAATTATCTTCGTAAAGATATAAATATACATTAAATCATAATATAATAAATTAATAAAAATTGTATGTGTGTACATTCTAAGTTAGAGGTAAGAAATTCACCAAAAGTGCTAGGAAGCGCTTGGAGTCCGCGCGGAAGCGGCCTCGAGTGCAAAGGATTAAAACTCTTATTGATGGTGGGTGAGTGGAATGGCGTCACCCAAAGCCCAAATTTGCTAACATGATCTTACATATTTAAACATGTGCTCACAAGATTAAGTCACTTTATCTTCTTCTTACAATATTTCCAATATTTTTCATGCTAAAATTTATTCTTTAATTGTTTATAACTTGTACAACAATGACCTATTAAACCAAACTTTCAAACTTTGTACAAAATTTACAAAAATTTAACAAATTTTAATCAGACTTTTTCGAAAACTTCTGGGTATGTAGTATTATAGCCCGTTAAATTATAGTATAATAAAGTGTAAGTTCGAAGTTACTCAAAAATCGCATTTATTTATGAAAATTTTTTTCGCATACGATTTTCAACATTTTCTTTTCTTTCATATAAATAAAGTATGTGTACGGATGTTTTTTATATGGAAGACGATTCTGCTATCACCAGCAGAATTTTATCACAGAGATGTGCATATTTCTGCATGCTTATCGAAACATTTTGTCTTTTGATTATCTTGCATCAAACGAGCGATATGTAGTCATGGAATGAGTAGCAATTTTTCAGTATTAGATGCATATTTATATAAATTTATATAATATCGTAATTGTGTACGCCTAATTTTGTCTCAAAAGATAGTAACAGACACTAATAATTCATTAATTCAATTAATCGAATTTTCAAGAACTTAACAGATTTTTTGTGATTGGCGAAGAGCGAAATATTTCATTGAGTGATAAAAAGATAATAAATACATTCACAGTTTAAAAACTTAGCTTAAATTTAATTTTAATAATGTCCTGTTTCTCCTATTTTCTATAAGTTCGAAAACTCGACTTGGCATAATGAGATTTTCGGTTGTTATTTGTGATCTTAATTCATCTAAGCCTCTCAATTTCCTATTATTACTGTCCAAGCTGCCGTTCCAGAACTTCTACCTGATGCTGATTATCATGAACAGATAAATTGTCCACTCTAGAAAATCCTTTCATTTTCTTTTGCATTTAAAAAAATAAAGTACTTATTTATTCTCTACTGTTGACGGTAAGATTGCAAAAGTTTTGGCGTGAGAAGACTCATGTGCACACTCTTTGCGCAAATCTCTCTAATACCAGTAAAATCCTTTAACCAACAACTTGGCGAAAAACTTCATTGCTTTTGGTTTCCAATATTTTTTGACGATTTCAGTATTCTTAAACTCGTAGTTCGGCTAACATTAAACTGGAAATGAAAGGTACCGAGCCTGGAAAAGAAAATACATATAATTCTGTTGTTCGCAAAATAATTTTTATTCTTCGGTGTAAAGTAGTCTGTATCGAGCTCTTCATAAAAGGCATCTGTTTCGGCGATGTTTCATCATTCAGGGTAACATTTCTTTCTTAGTTGGAATCTTTTCATGTTTGAAAATAACTAAAAGTACTTAATCTAGCATTTGAATGTACAGATATGAAATAATATTTATGAAACTACTTTCTGGTGTGGATGGTGTTTTTTCCTTCAAATATATAATATTTATATTTTATAATATTTTTTAAATCCGGGTGGAGAGTAGGGCCCAAAAAAGTTATTGAAGTAGTTACGGTTGCTAACAAGTTACATGATACACATTATTCCAGTTATCAAAAAACCAAGAAAAAACAGCCCTGCAGACTTCGCCGCCATCTTTGCGCAGTGGATAGCCTGCCCAACCAAACTGTATGCGTTTGATGGTTAGCTCGATGGGATTTCATTGGTCGATTCTAATACGTATTAGAAATAATACGCGGCCACCAGATCCTTAAGATTTTGCGTAGGCAGGAGTTGACAAAAGCTTGCAGTTTCCGAAGCAGCACAAATGTTAGCGCCCAGGACTCGCAATCACAAAGCAGCACGGACTTTACATTGAAACTGACCATCCGAAGCTTGGCTTTGACTGATAAGGATTTTAAGGACCATTTGTTGTTTAGTTATGCAAAAGCTCCACGGGCTTTATTCGATTGCAATACCTTTGGACGTTCCACCTGCTGGTGTTATTTTGCTCCCGAGATAGCAAAAATCCTTCTTGGGGTTGATTTCCCTCCTGGTAAAATGTGGGACATCGTTCTTTAAGCAGTTCGCGATAAATTCGGTTTTGTTTACGCGATGACATCAGCGTACGCCAGTTCTTCTAGATTTTCGCGGAAGTTCCAGGGTACGCCCCGTTTGCCCGTTAGCGCTTTGTCGAGAACTATGAGGAACAGCGCCGGAGACATGAGACAGCCTTGTTTCACGCTGGTTTTTGGCCCTATCGGTTCCGAAAGTTGTTTTATGTACTTTTTCATTCAAAATCTGTGTAGTGTGTCTTAATGATGTGAGTTAACTTTTCCGAAATACCTTTAGCGCGCAGCGAGTTCCAAATATTGTAGAGTTTCTGCTCATGCTGTTAAATGCAGTACTTCTCCGTCAGAAAGCCGCATTCGTTGGACTTAGGGAAACGAAGCTACTTCATTTAAAGCGCAAATTACTTAAAAGCTATCCTTTATGACGCTGCCATCCATATTCAAAACTTTGTTCATTTTGTTTTCAAGGGCTCTTGAAATTATCTTGCTTTTTTCGCATACAGGCAGATTCCTGACATTTATGCTCTTTAAATCATTTGATCCACTTATCGAATTCCTCCGACTTTCGGAAATATTTTGGTGCAGCCGTTACAGATAATTTTTGCTGGTGAGAAAAAAGAAATACGACTTTGAACCACGAACTTTTGTTGAGCACTTATTATGAAATATGCCTTGACACTGTTAAAATCTCTACTTAAATGTCATAAAATTCGGTGGCGCATTAGGACAGGAATAATCTAACCTTATCTAAAATTTCTCTTTTGCGACTAACGGTTAAGCAACTGTGAGCCACTCGCTTCTACCAAACACACTTTATTCAGTGTATTTGTGGAACAGGTATTTGTTGGTGACATTTGAAGAAGTAACAGCAAGCTAACGGTATGAAATCGTGTGTACAGGAAATTTCAGTTTTGAAATGAACAGCAGCAGCTGCTATCAACTTATCTGTGATTGTTGTGTTCTTATTGTTGGCATTTGTCACTGCGAGTGCTTTGCGTCGATTAGTCATTTGAAATAATTTTATTTATAAAAACGAATTCTTGCAAAAGTGGGCTCATAGTCACTTATTCAAAAATGCATACATACTACATATATAATATATAGGTACCATATTTACCAATGTTGTACGTTTAACAGAAAATAGCGACATCGACTATTGTCTACACCAACAAATTTATTCGCTTGTGTATTTACTGTAAAAAAAGGTTAAAACCATAAACCCATTCTTTTGCAAAATATTAGTTCACTTATAGAGATACACACACACACATTTGTTATTTTCAAGAGCTGAGAAAAATATATTTTCAAAACGTACACAAATGAGTGGAGCATCACGGATGATATGGGCACATACATTTTAACAATAAGTTACTGATTTTTATAAAATATCAGGCTCAGGTAGTTCTTGTTTCGGAGTTAATTTCTGGTCGCCAAGTGTAAAGAATCACTTTGAACTATGTTACTTTCGCATCTTCTACTAGATGTCTGCGAGAAACATTCCATTGGGGTAATGAACCCCCAAAGCACTCCTATATATTCCAAGTGAGCAGTTTTTTTTGTTTAACAGCAAGACAATTTGCAAAGAGGATGCCTCTGAGTTTAACGCCACGGTAGGGCAATTAGATTCTCACGAAGCTTACCTCTGAACGTATCCGGACATAAAATCACTGCAGCGTATTTCTAGTGGAAGTTTTAGTCGTCTTGGACCCCACGTCATAGGAAAATAAAAGGAAACTGCTTGACAGATAAACTTTCAAGATAAGGTCCGACCAAGTAAATTATTCAAATGGAACAACGCTATGGCGGATAGAATCAAAAACCAGGTTATTGGACTCCAAGGTAACTATAGACCAGAAATGGGCGTCAGATGCTGCGTACTCGCCGAAAAGATAAGGTACTATTGTCCTGAACTGTGTGAAAGTAGGTACATTTCTTGAATGCTTCGAATCTCGTGGCTGATAATTTAAAAGGCCAGTTGAAACTCGTCAAATGTCTGCTCCTAACTGTTTCTGTTGTAACAGCCGAATTATTGTTTCTAAATAGGGAAATGAGGCTGAAGTGATAGTCCGTGTCCGGACATAAGTCCTAATCATTACGGTAATGACCTCTGCTTCTCTGGTCGTACTGAGAAAGTAAAATATGAACACCATTTTCCAATTATTCTTTAAAAGATCTACGCGATCTATGAGTATTGAATTTATTTCTTTAGCACGAACTATGGGTGTGAGTAGATCAGCTTTGCGAAATCTTCCTCGTTTCAGCGAAAAAAACTTTCTGCGCACATCGGCACTCAGGATGCTTACCATGCCCCCGAAATACTCTCTACCGAAGTCTACGTAGTTATTTCTCAACTGGCGCACCACTTTGTGTCGATTTCTAGTCTAATCTTTTTAAAACGTCCTTACTTTTCAATAATTTTATTTGGTTGCTACCGGCGTCTGAGATACTATCAAAATCTCTCGTAACAACTATTCGTACTACCTTGCCCTTGGCTTCGTCCAATAGCATGTAATTATCAGATCCCATCTAGCATATTTTAGTTAATGCCTTGGGACTTATTACTGTATAGATATTAGAGCTAATCGGACCGTCTTTCGTTACGATTGTTTAGAAAGCTCCCCTCCTGGGGCACTTGTTTTAAAAGGAACATTTAAATTTCTTAGCGTATTACTACTAAAAAGTGCATTCCCTTAATTCTATTGTCAATGTACATATATCTGAATTTATTTTAGTACTAACAAATACACGGCTGTTTTCTTATTATATGTTATTAAAGGTCGATTGAGTATTTGTATAAAAAATGGACTAATCCCAAGGAACATCGACTCCTATTTAATATACCCAAAGTTGGAACAAAAGAAAGAGTTTCTACGATTAATTCCTAAATTGGGTATACAAATTCGGTTAAAACTGAATTTATATTTATCTTTGTTTTGTTAAGAAATAAGCATATTTTTTGGTGCGTGAAGTAGGGTTCAAAATGCCAAGAAATAAGTAAGCAATACAGGTATATATATAATTATATATATAGATTGGCGCGTATACCCTTTTTGGGTGTTTGGCCGAGCTCCTCTTCCTATATCGTAGTGTGGCATCTTGATGTTGTTCCGAAAATGGAGGGACCTTCAGTTTCAAGCCGACTCCGAACGGCAGATAATTTTTATGAAGAGCTTTTTCATGGCAGAAAAACACTCGGCACTTGCCATTGCCTGCCGAGGGGCGACCGCTATTAGAAAAAAACTTTTTCTTAATTTTTTGATCTTGCACCGAGATTCGAACCTACGTTCTCTCTGTGAATTCCGAATGGTAGTCACGCACCAAACCATTCGGCTACGGCGGCCGCAGGTAGTATGACAATATTACTCAGTAATCTGAGTATTATTATCGAAAACTGGGAAACCATCTCAAAGTGGATGATAACCTGTAATATATTTTAACTTTTCAAACAGAATCGCTTTAAATTTGTTTTAAATTTCAAATAAAATATTGCAATAATTTATAAAACGTATTAATTTTTTTCTTTTATCTATTTTCCGATTGCACTGACCGTCTGCTATTTTGCTGATTTGAACCTCATGTGCGGCCACGATTCATATGACGCTACGCTCTATTTGTGGACGCTAACCAATATAACATTTAATGCAACAACAAACGTATTGCCAACGTAACGAAAAAACAAAAATATAAATAAATCATTAATACGTACTACATACATACAACAATTCGGCGCATACTCATCAAATACTTATTATTTTGTATGATTTATTTTTGTGTAATAACATTCACACCAATTACAAAAAAAAACTACAAAAATATTGTTCGCGCGCATTTTTCACATAACTCACTCGGACACTTGCTCTCACAACCACATCTTTATATTCGTTGGCGTGCGCACTGTTGCACCCTATGCTGTTTTCTAAATTTAGGGCATCATCAGTAGCAACAACAGCAGCGGCACCAATCACTGTCGGAACGCACCGAGTGGCACTATCGAGTCGGTTATCGGTATTGAAGGAGAACTCAATTTATTGCTCATTTGTTGAATACTTTTCATACAGTAAAATCTGTAATTGAACTGAAGTATCTACAAAAAATTAATGAGAGCCGAAATTAATTAAGAGTCAAAAATTGTGACTACCGGCTAAGAGTAAGAGTAAAGGTTTGGAACTCTTATAAAATGGATTCACTTAAAATTCCAAAAGGTAATTAGCAATTATCAGGATATAAATTGTTTTGTGAATTTATATCGAATGCAATGACGTCAAATATTTACAAATTACATACTCGTTTTCATTTGCAGGTGGTAACAGCAATGCAGCAGTTGGCGGCGGCAAGCCCACTGGCAGTGTACCAATCACCGTCCGGTTTAATGCTGGCGATGAATGCATTGACGATATATTTCAGACATTTCACAATAGCAACAACAGTGGCTGTGGTAGTGGTGTGAGTGGTGGAGCCGGTGGTAATGGAAGCGGAGGGGGTGGTGGCGGCGTTAGTGGCAGTGGTGGTGGTGGTGGTCCAAATGTCGGCGGCGGGAATTCCTTGTCGACCAGCCCATCACAACATCACCAGCTGCAGCAACAAAATGTAAGTGAACAATTTGGGTATTCGTAGTGCGCTTAATTGTTTCTATTTATTTATTTAATTAAACAAATGAATAGAAATATCCATAACTGACTTATAGAGTGCAAAACTGTGAATTAAAAAATGATCACATCTGTTGAAAGGAAATTATAAAAACTTTTGCAAGGACTTAGCTCAGCTCAAGGCGAATCTATTAAAAGTGGTGTCGGAAGGCCAGCTGATTTATTTTTTTCTTTCGCTGTGTACCTACATCAGGAGTCAAGAGCATAAAATTAATTTCGGAAAAACCGTTCTATTCACACCACCAACTTCTTGTCGGCTGGCAACAAAGTTCGTCCTTTTTGTTTTCGTTTCTACTTTCTTTTGCTGTGATATTTCTAATATTCTAAACGTTGTTTTTGGTCTAGTGCGCCTTGATTCAGTCAATGCGCTCACTAGAGAACAGCCAAACATAACTTTTTTAGGCTGACATCGAAACTTTCGCCGAATTCGGCCAAATCCATGAATGTTCAGCCGAAACCGAACCGAATATTTTTCAAGGGAATAAAAATATGTTTTTTTTACTAAAAACAAAACGCATTTTAAATTTATAGTTGAAAACATATTCTATTTTAATTATTTATTCTTTCATTACATTCTTAAGTTTCAAAGTCAAAAGAAATTAACAAGATTCCTGACTTCATTGTTTTCATAACGGTAAATAATTGCAGCAACCAGAAAGTCTGCGTACAATTTGTTTCTTTTAATATCGTTACTTATTTTACTGTTACTTTATTAGGACTTTTTTCGTTTCCCGCACTTTTCATTATTTATTATTATAATTGATCGGTTAGCGAACTCAGTTGCATATAGTTTTTTAAGTGGAAATAAATTTGTGCATCAGAAAGGCAAATAGTTATAAATAGTTATAAAATTGTGGGAAGATGGATATCAAAAAAATAATAAAAAATAAATAATTGACGCGTGCATTTCAATTAAGTGTTTGACTAAGCTCCTCCTCCAATTTGTGGCCTGTGTCAGTTCTAAGCTGCCTCCGAAAGGCAGATGGTTTCCTATGAGGAACTTTTTCAAGGCAAAAATGTACTCGGAAGTTTTGCCATTGCTTGCAGAGCGGCAACAGCTATTAGAAAAAAAAGTCTATCACTTGGTGTTTCGTGCAGATTTGGCTACGGTGGCTACAATTTTTTCATCAAAAAAAGTAAAGAAATATTCGGTCGGAATGCGGCCATTTTTCTCTGAAGTCAAACCGAATCTGTGTGGCCGAATTTGTTGGGAACTGAAATTCTCTCGATTTTAGTTCTCACTAATGGAGAATTTAATGCATAACAAGCGATTGCATGCCAAGTAATCCGAGTATTCTATGCATTGCCTTTAATTCTTCAATTTTTTTATTTGTAGGCTTATGAATAATAAGAAGTAATCTGAATAAATTTAAAAAAATTTGGTAAAGTGAAATATCGTCAGTACCACTTAATTTTTTTTTTTAATAAAATTGTGTCGGATGTTTTTTTTAAGAGTTTGAGAACTTAAAATGATAGTAAAAACCATAAACTTTGTTGGATTAATTTTTTTTATTATAATTTGGTAGATAATTTCATGGGATTTGTTTTTTTAAATATGATATCCGGTGTATATGTATCCGCCGCGGCTAGCCGAATTACATGGTCCATTCAACCAGTCTAATTTTTCACACCTTTTCCAATAAATCTGGCCGTATGGGGTCAATGATGGCTTGAATATTGCAATAAATGGATTTGTAAGCGCGCTGTATGAAAATTTGCCTCGTCTTGTTGGAACCAAATGTCGTCGATGTTTAGATGATTCATTTTTGGAAGCAAATCCAGTCAGCATGGCTCGATAGCGCTCGCCATTCACTGTAACGCCAGCTCCTTTCTCATTTCGAAAGAAATAAGAACCGCCAGCTTGTAGACCGACCGCACGTAAAATAGAGTATGTCCTCTATGAACTTAGTGAACAGATTTTTTTATCAAAGTAAATTTATACAATTTGGAAGCGTTGTTCTGGCGTTGAACGATTCATGATGTTGGCCATATTTAGCCTCCAACCCATAGTTATCAATATCGATATTTCTCACGCAGCTAAAAACACACCCGATATAATTGTGTTAAAAATTCTTGGAAACAATTTTCTCTTTGTCATTTTGAAGAACACCGTCTCTGAATTTTTTCGTATATTTTTTGTTAATAGCTTAGATTATACTCAGATGGGATTCCCATAACTTTTCGAATTCTATTTAAATATGTTTGGTGTACATGTGTACCGTGTTTAATTTAAGCTGACACACATGTATGTATACTCATGTATGTATATATGTACATTCCATCGTGATGAAAATTCGAGTAGTTGTTTTAGAATTAGCAAGTCGATTGCCTTAAAATTTTGTTACAGTCTGTTACATAAGAGCGTGGTCACTGTTACACGTAGATAAAAAATCAGAGCGTCCTGTTTCTTTTTCTATGACATAGAGGGGGCACCTCTGTCCTTCATGCTTTATGTAAAAAGTCAGCTGTCTGTCAAATTTAGTCTTCAATTGAGTGGTTTTTCGAAATGAGTGCTGTTTACGGTGTTAACATATCTTACGGAACGATTCGCAGGCACTGGCTTGCCAATAAACTGAAATATCGCAGTACTTTGGAAAAACCAATGTTGAGTGCAAAACACGTTGAAAAACGAGTGGAATGGGCGAAGGAAAGCTTGGACCGCGATTGGAGCAATATATTGTAGTTTTTTCTGATAAATCCTCCTTCTGGGCACTTCGCAGACGCAAGCCATGTAATTTAGATCAACTTTCTCGGCAAATTCGGAAAATTTGGAGGTCTTTTCCGGTAGAATATGCAGAAAAACTAGTCTAAAGTATGCCCCGACGGTGCCAGGCCTTAATTGACAATGCAGGAGATTGGACTTGCTACTGAGGTATTTGCATTGAGTATTGACGACCAAATTATCAATAAATTTGCGAATTTTCGAAAAATCAATTGTTATTATTTAACAGTGACCACGCACTTATGTAACAGACTGTAAAGAAATGGTGCCTTCACTAAAAATGTGCACATGGTCACGTCTTTATTTATTTTCGCAGAAAATAAAGCACTTAGGTAGGTGTTATTTGATGCCATGCCTGGCGAAGGGGTTTCCAATAGGAGCGCATAAACTTAAAAGTTCATGGTGAATTTTTATCTACTCAACGTAAATTTCATGCCATTAATTGTGGAATATAATATCATTTCAAAATACATGTCAATGAATCCGTTGAACTTATTGTGATTTCACACAAATCACATAATTAAAGCGACATAAACGGTCGGAATTCACAGAGAGAACGTAGGTTCGAATCTCGGTGAAACAGCAAAATTAAGAAAAAGTGTTTTCTAATAGCGGTCGCTCCTCGGCAGCCAATGGAAAACCTCCGATTGTATTTCTGTCATGAAAAACCTCCTCATAAAAAATATCTGCCGTTCGGAGTCGGCTTGAAATTGTAGGTCCCTCCATTTGTAGAACAACAACAAGACGCTCGCCAGAAATAGGAGAAAGAGTTCGGCCAAACACCCAAAAAGGGTGTACTCGCCAATTATATAGGGGTTTCCAATAAAAGGTGTTACAGGTGAATAGATTGCGAGATATCGAGAGATGATTAACGATTTTTTATGGCCGGAATTGGATGGTATTGATCTGGACAACGTTTATTTTCAACAAGACGGCGCTATGTGCCACACAAGCAACGATACCATTGATCTTTTACGGGGAAAGTTTCCGGACCGTGTTATCTCTCGATGGTAAGGTGATTACAATTGGCCACTGAGATTTTGTGATTTAACACCTTCTGACTTTATTCTTTGGGGCCACGTGAAAGAGAAGGTCTACGCCAACAGCCCAGGGTCGATTCAAAACCTCAAAGATGGACTTCGTGAGGCTATCGAGGACATAGGGCAGCCACTTTGCAATTCGGTTATGGAAAATTTAATGAAAAGGATATTGTCCTGCAAGCGTGGTCGTGGTGGTCCTCTTTTTAATGAAATAAACATCCGATCATTTATATTAAAAAATAGCATTTTTCTTTGAATATCAAAATAACTATAAACTCATTCATAATTTGAAGATGGCGAGCCCCATTGGAAAACCCTTTACTTTTCCATTACATCGATTCACTACTAATAAACCCTTTACGACTGCAACTTCATTACTGCTATAAATCGCAAGCGAATACTAGTCCACATTTGTATTTATTTCAGTACTCGTTATATTTTGCGCGAAATAAGTTCACTGCATATCGCAATTCTGGCTGCCGGTTGTGCTTTTTTGCTTCATATAATCTTAAATATATACTAATACATATACATAAGTTCATTCATACTAGTTGTACCGCGTGTGAGTCATCAAATACTCTGGCAGAAAGAGTTTTAGTATATAAATATTCTTTATTACATTTGTTTATTTTTCTTTATTGAAATATTTGTTAATGCGTAATTTTCGCTACTGAATACAAATTTATCGAAAGATTTTAAGTGAAAGATATCCAGTTCATGTTTGGAAGATTGACGTCGAAAAATGGATAAATAAACATATACATACATATACATATATACACATACATACATAATCATATGTACATATTTGTATTAAGTCAACTTAAAATTTTCGTTTATTTCGACGATTCTTAATTTGCATATTTGGGATTATACGAATTAAATCAAGTATGAGCCGGTTTATTCGATAATGTAACAAATTTAACAATTTCGCTATTGAGAAAGTCCACGTTTTAAGTAAAAAACTTGACCATTTTCACAAACCTCTCTTGATGCCACTTTAGTACAATCAAGAAAAGTTTTCAAACGTGGACTTTTCGAAGGTGTGATAATCGCTCAGTGCCAGATTTGGATAATATGGTGGCCATTAATTTGTCTAAATTGAATGTTTTGTTCTATGGGAGCAGCTTAAAGTGAATTTTTCTTCTTGATTGGCGCGATAACTGCTTAAACGATTTTGGCCGAGTTTAACAAAGTTTGCCAGTCGTTTGCTTCTCGTGTTAACCGGCGCCAGTTGGACACACAAAGTGAAACCAATTCCTTCTCCATCTGAACTTTCCTTTGCTACACCCAGTAGAGTGCTTTCAGAGCCGGAGCGTTTGTATCCATTCAGGCTACATTACCTAACCAGCGTCGCTGCTACACTATGTCACTGTAAAGCTCATACAGCTCATTACTTCAACGTCTTTGATATTGTTCGTCACCACCGTGCAAAAAACCAACAATTGCCCGCAGAATCTTTAATACTCCAATGCTCACCTCACCGTATCTTGTCATCGTCCAAGGTTCTATGACATCCAATAGGATGGGCATGTTGAGCATACAATGGATCATTACTTTTAAATTCCACCAAACGCACCGCAAAACCTTCTTGGCCGGTCATTTGAGCCGTGATTTGACACACGCTGGTATGACTCCATGACTTCTATCATTTTATCGATATTTTCGACAGAAGTCCATATTATCAGAATCGAATTGCTGGGATCACCTCATTACAGTTGGCTTCTTTACATTTTTTAGGTCTATAAAAAGCACTAATTTCTTTTGTTAACTACCAAGAAGATCTTTAGTAGAACGTTGGAATTAAAACTATAACTTGTGATGAGGATGTAAAAGTACATCGTCATAAGACCACTGTTATCTTATAGAGTCCAGTCTGACTAGTTAGGCAAGCAGTGAATGCCCACAAAAAGTTTCAAACTAAAAAAAGGCACGGGTTCCTATTTGGAATAAACAAAAAAAAAACGATGAAGCGAATTTTTATAATAACTAAATTTGTATTTAAAGAACAAAATTCACATTTCTAATTGATTTTTGTTTGGGTCAAAAAAGCATTTTAAATGCTTACAAAAACCTTACATTCATGTACAGGCATACATATGTACGCTTGTATATA